>JAYKKI010000075.1:5957500-6145000 GCA_039881145.1 Druceiella hillmani | reverse complement strand
CTATTTTCAAAAAGTTATTCCAGTTTATGGTTTTTAAATGATATTTCTTTTCGATTTGCTTGACATGTCGAACTATTTTAAGAAAACTTATTTTCATTTTGTTTTAAATATTGTTAAAATCAGAAATGTTAATAAATAACCTATGAAGGAATTGCTTAGCGTATAGATTATATGGTTATTTTACAATCAATCCTCAAAAATCAAACAAACTGAATTGAATTTGAGTACATTTCTTTTTCTCATGTATTTTATGTAAATATTATGCCCTTACAAAGTGAGCGGATAAGACGGGATGTATCGTCTATTGAGGATAGTGTTACCTTCCTTGTTTTCAACCAAGAATAGTTTTCATAATGATAGCAATGAATGTCACTTTCATTTCGCGATATTATTCCGAGAGTTTATTGGTTCCATTTATATGAGAGGTAAGTTGAAAGAATCTTGTTTTCCCAATACTTTCCATAGTTTCAGTACATGTACGTAGATGATTCAAATTTGTTTTGTTACTCGTACTAAGTGCATCGTATATATGCGGAAACTTCACACACGCACACACACAAACGCGCGCGCGCGCACGCACACACGCACGTGCACCTGCACGCACGCGCACACACGCACATATACACACACACACACATACACACACACATACACACACACACATACAAGAACTGATGTAGAGTATTACTTAACACTTAATTACTACTAGTATAATTATATAAAATAATTCACGTAAAGAAAATTATGTACATTATGGCTTAAAACAAAATTACAATTGACAGAATGCTAATGAAATCGTTCAAAAGTATCAATGGCAAACCAACAAAATATAAAGCGTATACGACAGAAAAAGAAAATGGTAATGTAACATGTAACAACGAAAACGAGGTTATAAAGGTTTTAAAAATTAATAACGAACACTCGACTAAAAATATTGCAAAGAAAATGTCGTACATGGACTAATTCTATTTTATTTTACATGCGCCGTAATAACTATAACATTAAATAATTTAGCCTCTCAGTCAACAATTTGATCCGCCATTTTTAGTATTCTTGTCAGGTAAGTGAGTAGAAATTGTATTTTTTCCTTAAAAAAGAACTTTAAAATCCCTTTTACAATTTTCCACTACGACAAATAGATACTCCAAAAATTGCATCAAGAACCCATAAAATAATCCTCAACGGAAATGAAAAATAAGCGCAGACACTTAAGACTATGTGCAGGAAAAATAATTCAGCGAAAATGATGAAATTGAGTTTCCTCTTCTCAAAAAATGAACGCTTCCTCCGCGAGTATAAACAAAATATAATGTCACTTGAAATATATTGATCGAGATGAATCAAAACAAGCTCAAGTGAAGACGTATCGCTTGTGATCGGGATGTGGAATTCGATAGACATTTAATCATTAATAAAGTGTAATTTATCTTTTATACGTCTTGTTGGAAAAATAATGGGACGGAGAAAGATTTAATTTACGTGCACAGTATTACAAATCATTTATTTAATAGCTCTGTCATGATTATATATGACAGAGTTATTCAATAAATAAATTGTGTTTTAAAAATGAGATTAATTTTAATATTCTTTAGGTAACTATCGAGGACCGTATTTTTTGCTGCTTTTATTTGAATGACCGCCATCCATTACAATCTTATAGCTGCTTGTCATATAGCTATAACCACATTCTATGACATTTTGATCTCAAGTTAGTTGTGCTATTATTTCGTTAAAGTTTTATAAATTGAAATATGAAAATCAAAGAAATATTGTTTTCTACGTAGTAATACAATATTAAAATGAACTTTTGATTTCACAATTTTATTTTCAAATTTGTGGCCAAGATTCAAAGGAAATGACGTCAGAAATTTTTTTTATTCCCAATTTATATACTTTTTCTCTAAGAAACATACAACTGTTCAATTATGAAAAGAGCGTATTTTAATCTATTATGAAATGGAATTTTATGATTAATAATGTACCATGGTAAGATATATTAAAAAATATTCACCTCTGGCTACTTTCTTCGTTACAATAACTACAAGCTATTGAATTTTTTTCCTTAGATTATTTGTATAATATTTCTGAATTGTTGTGCCATTAAGTGTATTAGAAATGTTGAGTAACCATTTAATTTTTTACTTTCCTTCTCTTAATTTGAGCTCTTATAGTTTAAAAAAAATATTCATTCCTGGCCAACTATTATAAAAATTACGCATTTGGTAGAAATTTTAGATACTTAAGACACTTTCTTTTTTCCATTGAAAAAGAATGTAGCAAATTCTATTTTGATTATGCTAGAGTATTACATATTTAATCGTTATAAAAAATGTTCCGCGATAAAAAATGTTCCTTTAAATGCGCAAGGGGCGGAGAAAAAAAGAAAACAAAACTAGAAAGAGATAAAAATTACCTCTTATCGATAAAATCTACCAAACTTAATATGAACTGTATATAAACCTTTGTATTAAAATATCGTATAACAAACCTTTGACTTGGAGGATTGTTTCCTGGATCTTTAGGACAGATGCGTTGAAGCAGTAGGGTGTCATTAATATTTTATTTTGTACAACTCGCAAGAAAAAAAATGCAAAGTGTGGAGATCCATCGACCACAATCACCACAAAATTGGGTCTAAATGGCAGATTTAAATGTCTAAGAAAATCTCATGTAAGTACTCTCGTACACGTATGCACTAATGCAGTAAACTACCACTCAAAATTATTAAAAGGGTTATTTATTAATCTCATAAGCTTTAGTATAAATCATTACTAAAAAATATTAATATTACAGCTTATAAGCCCAATAAATAACACTGTTAATAATTTCTAATGAGAGTTCATTGCACCAGCGCTCCTAAGGTAGTAATTTTATAAGGGTTTTATAAGGGACCCTAAAAACAAGACGATGATTTATATTAAAAATATCCAAATATCTTTAAAACCCTGGGATATTTAGAACTCGTGTAATGCCATTTTCTAGCAAAGTATAATTCGTATGTCGGTGATTGAAAGATTATTTATCCACTGTTTACGAGTCGACCTATATTTCGTAATGTTAAGCAAAGAATAGACCTTTTAACAATAACACATAGAGAATAAAAGAAATTAAATATTTCATTAAAACATTAATTTTGAGTTATTTGTCTATTTTTGTCATTAGCGGTGAAGCCAATCTACAAAGCGATAGCTCAGTCGTTGGTGTTGACGAAATATTAAGATAGATATGGCGTACTGACAAGAAAACACCTTTGAGAAATAATATATAGAATTTTTTTCATAGTTTACTCCGTTTAGTGTGTGTGAGAATATCATCAAGTAATCTAATCTATGAATCGAATTAAGCCTATTTTGTATGTAGGTATTAGATAAAGCCATAAAATTAAAAGCTAAATAAAATTTGTCCATTACATACTAAAAATTTTCAAGAAGTATTGGTTAATATCCGTAAATGACTGAGTTTGCAAAACTTACAATCAAAAGTTTGGATTTTCTATAATTATGGTAAGCAAACTCGCTGCCTATTTCATAATTTAAAACATTAATATGAAACAATAAGTTTTGCCTCACATTCCTCTATTTTGATTTCTTATATCCTTTTGTATTTTGAATAAAAAAAAATCAACTTGTCTTATTAATGAATGTAAAATATTTATTTTGTAAACCCAAATTTATTTGCTGTCTAAATATGCGAATATAAATGAACAATAATAATTTAAAATTATTTTATGACGTATTCCACGAGCGGTGCCCGAAGATTGTACATTCGCCGTCGATATTTACTGCGAAACTGACTGTGTGGAGCTGTGCAGCGCGGGAGCCCACCACCAGGCGAGCTGACCGGTTTTTTGGCCAGCTGACCTGGTCACTCCTTGTTGATCACTAGAATAAAAGCAATATTTGAAAAAAGAATCTTCGCAACATCGTAGTATCCGATAATGATGAGTAAAACAGATAGCTCTGTTAAAGTAAAAACTATTGTTAGTTTTTCTTAGAATGATCGTAGAAAAGACTTGTTGCTTTTTGATGTGGACTATAATTTGTGAAATTTCTTATATTACATTCTTACAACCATTTTAGACTTTAGAATTCTAACTTCTCAAAATAACTTTAAACCTATCTATTAAGTAAATATGAAAGTAAACTTTATAGATCTATATAGATTCATAAAGTGCATATTTGATATACCAACCTTGGTTTAACATTTTTACACAGACTGTATCGACTGCACCAGCATATTTCACACTGTAATAAAGAATGATGAAAATGATTTAATATTTATATAAGATTCAGTATGACCGAGCCCTAAGCATAAGTGAGCGTTGAAAGGAAAAGAAAATGAAAAATTCAATATCGCGCTCGAACCTTTCCGAGCGTCAAATCTGAAAATATGTTCCGACGATCCGTCGCTTGTTTGACAATGCTACCGTAAAACTTTCTCTTTTATGAACCCTTTATTTAGCATTACAATATTGTAATGTACGGCGCGCTCATCGTGGCGTTAAACAAAAAAGGTAAAATTGTGGCGGAGCTAAGACTGTGACTGCAGTCATAACAATTTTATATTACTAGTTGGTCAGTGTAAATAATTTGCAAGATATCAAAAGGTAATATAATATTTAATTAAGTAAATGAAAGTCATTTTATTTTGAAAAGTAATAATAAGTCTCATTGCAAAAAAATTTATTGACACAAACTACATATTTAGGTATATACAATCATTCTTTTTTCAGCGTCTGACCTTGTGCTTGACGTTGATTTACTTCGGTTTGACTTTAAATGTTGATTTCATTCAGGTACATTTTTTGCTGCAATGAGCTGTTTATTTATGGTTACTGTTTGAACATGCAGTGAGCTGCAATGAATTAATGTTTATTTATAGTTACTGTTTGAATAACTGTCATGCACATTGCTTAAAGAGACCTTTTTAGAAATAGTATACAGAGAATAAAAAAATTTAAATTTATTAAAAAATGAATTTCGAATTATTTTTTTATTTTTTGTCATTAAAGGCGAAGCTAATTTTCGAAGTTTTAGCTCAGCCGTTGATATTGATTAAGTATTAAGATAGATATGGCGTACCGACAAAAAAAACCCTTTGAGAAATGAAACAATGAAAAATGATTCGAATTTTTAATTGAATTAATCAAGTATTGGATAGAGTCATAGAATTTGAAGGTAAATAAATTGTTTCCATTATATGCAAAAAAAAATTTAACAAGTTAAGTTAATATCCGTGAATAATTAAGTTTACAAAACGTGTATTGAAAAGTTTGGAATTTTCTATAATTATGGTCGCTGCCTGTTTCATTGATTTAAAACACTTTTATGAAACAATAAGTTCCCACCTCACATTTTTCTATTTTTATTTCTTACATTCTCTTTTATTTTTATTAAAAAAATCAACTTGTTTTATTAACGAATATGAAATAGAAATTTTACAATTAGGAAATAAGGTGAATTTTTTTTTTTTAAATGTGCCAATTTTTTGGAAAATTATATTAATTCCATAACTAACAACGAATTTTACTTAGTATTTGTGGAATTGTAATGTGTTTAACAGGAAATTATTGAGAGACTTACGTTTTTACTTTCTGAATAAAAAAGGGTCATGGAAATTTATCCATGCATTTCGGGTATATCGTTGTTCATTTTCAAAATCGAATAATAAAAAGCGTAAGGGATAAGTCTCAGTAATGAACAGCGTTAATGTCATTGTAAAGAAATATCAAGCTAATAATCGCGGTCACTATCTGTTTTCAAGAAGAGTTTCACAACATTAGCAAATAAAACATTTCACGGAATAGACATAAAACATTAATTATTAAACTAAATGAAAGCAATTCGAGTTTTCTTGTCTAGCTTACTTTAGAATAAGTAATATATGAACATTAACCCTGTAGTTATTAATTTCTTGCATAATGTTGTTTTTGTGGATAGGCGTTAAAGGTGAAAATCTTCAAGTTTTTATGATGTTTTCAAGTTGGTATTTATTATATCGAGTTATATATATATATATATATATATATATATATATATATAAATATATGTATATATACATATTTATATATAATGTCAAAGAATAAATAACAAGGCAGAAAATTCTCATTTAGGAAATGGAAGTTTGTCAGATTATTGGAGCTTTATTTTTTATATTAATCAAAATTGTATTAAATTATATAGGAAGGCAATATGAGTGTACGAGTATAGCTTACATGGTATAGTTTTCAATCGACGAGTTATTTTAAAAAATTTCAATACATCTGTGACTCGTTCTTATTTTTCGATCAAATCTCACGAGTTATTGCATTTAGATCTTTATCCATAGTTCAGAACTAACGCAGAAGCCTGCGTATGCACCAAAGTAAGAAGAGAATTTAAATTATTAAATTATATTAATTTTTTATAACCGCAAATCTTGATGTCACCAAGCAGAAAAAGAGAAGTAAACGTACTAAACATACTGGTTATTTATACATACATAGTTAAAATCAATAACATTTTCATGAAATGTCTGTCTTAAAAATTTATATCTATTATCTCTTTTGTTTTGCATAGTTTGTAAAATTTGCCGTTTTTTATCACATTTATGGCACCTTCATTATCAATATTTAAACACACACTCTTTTGATTATATTCACTTAAATCGTTTAAAAACTTTCTGCAGCTTACTCTATCTTTGACCGTTGCGCAGGCTGCCATAAATTCTATTTTGGGGGTAAACAGGGCCACACTTTGTTGGTAATTCCTAGGCCAGGTGATGATAGCTCCGTTCTTCAAGAACGCGTATCCAGTTATAGAGCATCTGGTTTCAATATCATTTGAGTATCGGCATCACTTGGTTCGATTAGGTCAGTGGTAATTTTTGGTTCATGCATTCCACAACACCGTTCTGTTTGGGAATATATAATGTATTCATGATTACTTTATGTATTTAGCTGATATATATTGACTTAGACTTTCAAATGCCAGAAATTTTATTATATCTGTTTGTTTTTAAACGACATCTACTGTTAAATTTTACTTACCCGGCATTTTTTATGTTTTCGCTAAGTGATAATGTTTGGTATCAACCATACAATATACCTAGAGATCATTAGTAAAAATGCCAGACGCGCCGGGTATGTAATCGTTATATTATACATTATTATCTGCGCAATAACGCATACTTTAAACTGAATGCGATAAGTGATAGTGTACCGTCGTCTATTGTTCATTAGGATCCAGAAATGTAATTTTGTGCCAGAAAAAGAACATAACCAATTACGCAATTTTCTATAATTAATAAATTAATTTGAATACATTATGTTGGATGTTGAATATAAACGTTATTAGAGACGTTGCTACACCAGAACGCATCACTAGTGCAGGACACTTGATGTAGTTATCATACAAGTATTAAATACAAGGTAATCTGAATGTGTTTGGAGACTATCGTCTTCATAAGGATAAAGTAATCCATATTGGCATATTAAAATAAGATCGTAAAACCAGCAAACAGCCTTTCATATTTATTTAAATTCGACTAAACTAATGAAATCGCACGATAAATACAAATATAAAAATAAGTAAAGTTTTTGTTATGAAAACTGGGCATGATCTAATTGGCTTTAATTGGCCGCGTATCTAATTAGCCTCAATTATGACAAGATGTTGACATTAAGGCAATGCTAAGATTTTGGAATATTTAGTTGCTAAAATTCTTTAAATATTGAAAAAATCGAACGCGGCTAATTTAAAAGTTATCATGACTGCGTCCAGTTAGTTCTAATAACAAAACACCAACTTATTCATAAATTTTATATCCGTAATAAAGTTTTTATTAAGCCTAGTCATTTTGCACGACTGAAATTTTAAATAAGAATTTAGCTTCTTTTTACAGTAAAGCGGATTTATGTTCAATTTCGTTAGTTATTAATAGATTTGCTAAAAACAGCCTTATGATTATAGATTTGGCACATAAGAGGAGACAAGTAATGTTGAAAAAGCTGAAAAATTTACTTCAATGGCATAATAGTTACATAATATGCTCATTGTACATATTTGTTCATTTTCTTACGTAAAAGAATTCGTTTTCTCGTTGTTTGTTTTAAAATGAAACAAAATTTAATTTATTTGATTTAATTTCATCAAAAATATTAATTTTAATATGTTTCTGTCAATACATTACTCAGTTGAAATGTATTTTCTTTAAGCATTAATATAATTAGGTTTCTTGGTCCATTATAACTGACTTCATTTTTCATAATAATAGATTCAGATACAATTAGTTTTTATTCCTTTGCCGAATGAAAACTGCTTTTATTTTGGAAAAAAACGTTGATACGCAAGTCGACTTTGTACGATCTAAATGCGATTGAATTTATTTAAATGTGAAAGGAAAAGTGAAAAAAGCAAGTTTTGAATATATTATTATTAAAAATAAAGCCGTATTTATAATTCATCAATAAAGCAAATGTTTTTATAAATTGAAGTGAATACATTTCAACAGAGTAATATATTAATGCTGTTTGCATCCGACCGTTTGAATTTTGGCGAGTATGTTAATCGCATGTTAAATATCGCCCACGTGCTATTGTTCGGAACACAATAGCACGCAACGGATGACAGATTGGTAGAAAGGACGAATAGGTTACAGTGTGAATTGAAACAATTGCGTTTATAAGAATTATTGTTAATATCCAAAAATAAGAAAAAAAAAGATCATTGGTCATTTGGGCAGTGGTTGTAGCTATTGTAAGCAATGTATACTTTCATGACATTTTACTGCGAGTTTATTCCACACAAATATTAAATAAATTATGAAGAGTTTAATTGATATAAAATGTAACATACACACATATATAGACGGTTAGTGTCGACCTTTGAACATTGGAGGTAGGTTATTTTCTATGTACAGTTTTTAGGATTATCCCAGTATGATTTGTTCATATCTCCTTAATCTGTTTGTTTCTTCGACCCTCATTTATTCTGCATGATTACAAAATTATGGAATCAGTCAAATTTAATGTGAAATTCAGAATAATCACAGTTTACATATTTGATTTCACATTATAAACTATAGTTATTGGAAATCTTGTTTACAATGAATTTTTGTGGTTTATTGCGTTCCAGCTCTGCTACTCAGTGAGGATTCCACTCATTCCTAAAGTTAAATGCTGATTAGTTAGTGATACGGTTTTTTTTCGTGTCGTATTGGATTCGTTATGGTTCAAGTTGCATTTATCGTGGGTTGTTAACTATTAGCATGCTATTTACGTAACATTATTTATTTACTTTGCAGGTAGTGAGAAGTAGACATCCTGTATGAAAATGATTTAACTATTCCTACTTCCTTGTGGAATAGTTTTATTGTAGAGCCATATTGATCGTCTCGTATGATTTTTCTTGAGAGAATTATCATTTAATATCATATAAATTAATTAATTTAGGTAAAGCTCTCAGTAGTTTTCGAGGAATATCTTGTGGAGAAAATTAACTGTGACTGCTCTTCTATGTTTTAATAGGACCTCCACACTTACACACTTAAAACATATTTTGGTACATGATAAGTTATTTATGAAACAAGCGATTATAATTTGAAAATGCTGTACATTATGCTATGGTCATCTTCATTTTCCTATTTTTATAGCCATAAAACAGTTGTAAGGCTACATATAAAAAATAAAGCATTAATGTTTTATCAATGCAAACTTAAGAAAAGTCATACAATTTCACACTTTCGGATGTGTAAAACTTCACAGATTTTTTAAATTAAACACGCGTATTATTAAAGGTTTAAATGATAAATACTTTTGTAAAGTAACGAAAGACTTTAAACTCCCTTGCTTCGAGGATAATCAGAACTAAATAACAGAATCTAGAGACTTAATTGGAAATTAACTTATTTGAATAACTGTAATACATATTTCAAATAAATATGCATTCATTGGTCATTGTGGAATCAACTATTTATTCAGTAATAACCAAAACATTTAAAAAAAAAGTAGAGATAATATGGCCCGTAATTGGAAATACTCATTTTATATCGAATGCTGAGAACTTAAAAAAACCAGTGAGGATTCATTAGTATTCATGAACTAAACCGTCTATGAGTTTTTTTTAATACGATTTCCACCGGAGAAAATAATACTTCATAGAGAACAATGTAATAGTGACTAGTATGTTTATGTAAAGGTATACAATAAGTAATTTTTATGGCACAAAGAAGTAAGTACAAATTAAGTAAAAGTCAAGCAAGTCCCGTGAATTTAGTTAGAGAAATTAAGAAACTGAAGGGATAAATATTGTAATACAAATTATTACAAACAGGAAAATGGCCTTAATTCGTCGTAAATTTTATGGCCATATTGCTTAGTTAGGCTAAAGGAGAGGTAAACCTAAGATATTTTAACCCGCCAGGACTTGCTCCCTTAAGCGCTCGCGCATACCGCATTTCCAGAGCAAACGCGTATACAGCATTTTGCTCACTTTTAAAACAGTCAAACCAACACATAAAACATACTTAGTAGTATATTTTTTATTGTAAATATGATAGATTGCATGTGGTAGTATTAACTAAATATTTATTTTCACAAAAAAAATTATAAACTTCTTTTAAAATATTAATATTCGGTAATTTAAATTTGCCAGTCTTGTCAGGCAGTCATAGAAAATAAAAAATAAACAGTTTAAAAAATTTAATAACAATGACTTAATGTTCATCGTATATGTTGATTTATACATATTATATAACAGCATGTTCAGAACACAAACATTTTTGGCTGTAAACAAGCCTTTTTTGTTTTGCGGTTTTTACGTCATGGACACACTGCACACATAACATTGGGTGTTTTGATATCTGAGGCCTCTCTTTCATTGTAAAAACGTTTTATAATTTATTGAAGAGGGTATGATATATTCTGCAAATTACTTCTATGGTTTATCTGTGACTGGGTTAACATGAGAAACAACTTTTTCAACTATTCACTCCAAGTGATCACTAGATTACTTTTCTTCGGTAACAAAAAGGAGAAAATGTTCCAATATCTCTTCGGCATCTTGGGCTACTGGTATCACTCCTGATCTACGGTCAACTATATTATACGATCTCGTCCTAATGTTGGTGCGCTGTGGAGGATAACTCCATTTAGGGACTTTCTCTTTGTCTAAATAATGTAAACCTTTTGCTGAATGACTTGAAGACATCTCATCTTCTTCGGCCACGGATGAAAGCTGTTAGTCAAGGCAATGCTTACTGTTTTTGCTTTCTCCGTCACTCTCAATACTATCCGCCCTGAAAGCAGTATCTTCTATACCTTCAGTTTCATCTTCCGGTAACCACGCCAAAACTTGCAATCTGCCAATTAAAATCAATTACGGTATATAACAATTCAATTGAAACTCAAAGTGCTATAATGGCCTCGGTTTTCTGACTCGCTCTAGTGTCGATAGTCGGCAGAAAGCTTGAGACAGCTTAGCGACGCTGCCGGAAATCACTGAAGACGAATTTAATCCATTTGGGATAGGATATTTGAGCTCGAGCTACTTTTGTTTTATACTTTTGTACTTAATATCTACGAACTTTGTGCTTTAAAACTCTTTTATAGGAATAAAAGTTTTGATCTTGCAACACGCCATACAAGTATCAAATCTTTTATAAGTAAATCAAGTTATCTATCAAGTTATCTTTCGTAGTATTATAATTTATATATTTAGTAGTGGAAGATTTAGTACCATTCGTAATCGTTACATCAGTTTCCTTATAAACCGTAGTGTATTTATTTCAAATTCTTATTTACCGTAATGCATTTTGTGAATTTTCCTTACATAATGCCAAGCAACTCTGAAGCAGACGTCTGGTACTGTATATTATGACGTATTTACTTTCAGAGATATAAATTTATTTAAATCTCTGAAAGTAAATACGTCTAATTATTTATTAACAAGCCATTGCATATTATAATTTTTTCACACAACACTCAAAACCGGCCATGTGTTGAGTGCTGTTTAAGTGTTATTATTTGAATGACAGGAACTCAGCATTAATGCGAACGAGGCAATAAGGGGATGTCTTTTTTATTGTATAAATAATGATAAAAACGGAACTCATTTGCTTAGGACTGACTTTTGGTGAAACTTTCCATTGTTTACACATCTTCATTATGTAATTTTTTTGAAATCTTAATAATTTTAACGGCATTTGATAGCAAAAGTCTCAATTCCTTCCTGTAATGAAATAAAATACAATAATTTTCACTGGGCTTTTTTGTCTTTCTTTGACGGTGTGGTATTTTATAGGTTACCTTACTTAAAGATTACCAAAAATACGATTGAATTTTATTTTAAATTCAGTTCTTAACTAATCCTAAATTTGTTTTTTGTTAATTATTAAATAATACAGTTTAATTAAAAACTAGCATCAAAATACTATAGAGAATAAATAAAAGATAAGCTAACTATGAGCTTCGAAATTTTATGATAGCGATAGAGTGAATACCTAAATCTCACACAATAAAATGTGCATTACATAAAAAGATATCACAATATTGCCGTTCTTATGCAAATATTACCATTAAAACTATATATTACGGTAATTTTATCAAAAATTTCTCAAAATGAATTTGAAATAAAAAAGGTTACTCCAATACACAGAGTATTGGAGTAATCTCATAGACAATATAGAAAATAAATTGACAGAAATATTGAAAATGAATTTGGTTGGCGAGCCATCTGAATTTTTGAAATGAAAAGTATATTTGCTGTGATGATAAATATTATTTGCTGTGTGTGTGTTTTGTGTGTATTTTAAAATGTATTTGTCCATTGCGTGAAAACAAACGGCGATAGGCATAATGATTGAGTTCATATGGGTATTATGATGATAATGTTGAGAGTGTTGATTCAAAGTCTTTTCCTCTAATATTTGTCTCAGATATTTTCCAGCATGTTGAGTTACTATTATAGCTATAGAAAATCCTATTTAATTATGTATGAAATAATTTTGATAACTGTAAATCCTGAAACCACATTTACTGGTTAGCATTTTGTATGAGGCTCTCTATTAATCTATATTTTTATTTGTGTTTTGTAACAATTAGCACGTGGATGATTTGGAATTTTTTTCTTATGAATCTTTTGACATTTTGAACCTTTGAATTCTGAATTTTTTCACAAATTTTTTATGTAATTATATAATATAGATTGGGAAATGAAAACGAGGCGCAAAAAATTAAAATTTGAGTTTATTTTTATGACAAAAAATACGAGAGATTTAGAATTTAAGAGCTTCTTATCTCTTTACTTTGCAGTAAATTAGGTTTAATTATAAAACGTGAATTTAATAAAACGCGAGAGCATTTCACTTTCATTATTTTTAAATAAAGGAGTAACAGGGAATGTATGCGTTAATGTCCACAATTCTCAATTTTGATGAGATTTACATTAAGAGACATACCCAAATGGAGGTTTCATGTTATTACAAGAAAAATAAATTTTGGACGACTAAATATCGTATTTCATAACAAAATGTATTCCCGTGTATTCAAGGAGTTGCGCAAAATTTCATCCCCGTATTTTGTTTAAATCAATAAATTACTTTTGAAGTCATGTACGAAGTATCCTGTGATCTGGATAGCATTCGATTTTTCACTGTTAGCATCTTTGCATATTATTTTACAATTTTTCACAGCTATGTTACAAGTGTAGTCGAGCTTTTACTGGCTGAGAGAGATAATATGTCTTTATGACGGAATTTACACGTACTTTTTGAATACGGGCGGCGAAACGAGAAAGTCTTTTAATAATAAATAATTCTGTTAGTTCCAAATCCGCCTTGGCCTGAGTTTTATATCCTTTTTTAATATTTTAGATAATATTGTAGTAAAGGTGTAAAAATAAGTGCTTATAAGTTTCCAGGTAACAACTATGACACAGCCTGCTTGAGCCGTAAAATATTTAGTACCCATCTCTTGAATTTAATATATTTTTACCGGAATACGGGTGGTATAATATAGGAACAGAGAGCGATCCCTCGCTTCCTTGATGAGCTATCAAAGAAAATTCTCGAATTTCCCTTCTTTTAGTGCGCTATTGGAATTTTATTTTACAATCGCACTGAGGTATTTAATGGGTTAATGGAATTTAAATTGTAGTGAAATTTACGAGCGCTGAGCGCGTGGGATACGGTGAAAGTTTTTTTTAATTCCCGTTTTTATTTTTGAACTAACTTTAGCACACGAATTAATCGTTGTGGACTTTCTGTTAATGTTGCGTAATTGCGCCGCAGGTTTTGAAGTTCAGAAATACACGTGCAAGATATTTAATTTACATGTTTCGGCCTCTAATGTCATTTTGTAAATTTAACTTTATTTTTTTAATAAAGCACGACGAGTTTGTTACGCAACAAATTTTACTTAATGCATTTTATGTATTAGTCGGATGTAGTTTATTTCGACACAATCAAGCTAGTATATCATAGAAATTATGAACATTCTCAGATTAAACGTTAATTAGAATGTAATTCGAATCGTTAGAATCTCAACTATGCTGATAATAAGTGTAATAACATTATCTACAGTCGTTTAGACAAAATTAAGTAACAAGCATCCACACTTTCAGTTTTCGCATGCGCAATTTCAATGGAATTGGAGGAAGTTCTTCGCAACAAGGTTTTCTCGCCTGTCGACATAAAAATTTGGTTTTAGCCTACCGTTTTCTGCAGCCAAAATTTGTTTTCTTTGATCGTAAATTGTTTAATAGGCATTAATTTTAATAACATAAATTTGAAAAGTATTTTAGTTTCAATGCACGCTCACTTAATAAAAGTTAGGTCGAGTTGTTCAGATAAATACAATTATACGATTAAACGTTTTATTATTGTGAGACTAAAAATAGAAAATTTTTCTCTTAAATAATGTCTATACTTTACGTTAGGTATATAAATATTTGCTTGTTGCTATTTTTAAAGTTTAATAACTCATTTCTCTTGAATTTGGTCCCGTAAAAATAATATCAATGTAAAAAAAGTTCCACACTATATTCTTTTGTTTCGCCCATAAAATCTAAAACAACTGAAATGGAGAAAGCTATAAAGTTCTATTTTAAGTTAATTTCAATTCTGGTTACAAAGAAAAACTAATCTTTTTATTCTAAGACAGTTAATTTGGCCAGACTATACTTTTTTTGTCACACAATGGATTCTGATTCGTTTTAGTTAAAATTCATACCTATTTGCCAAATATTTAGTTTTACTTAGAAAATTTTCAGTTTTTGTTGATATTTTCTTAACATTTCTGAAATTTATGTATATATTCCAAATAAAATGTAAGATTAAGTAAATTTAATTATTTAGCTAATCAAAAGAATCGAAGCCTAATATAAAATGGGCATGGGTAATGTAATTTGAGGTATTTCTTGTAAAAATGCAAACGACGTATGAATGCCTGAATTTGGTTTGCACATTCAAATCTGTGTATAATATTTTTTAAACGTGACTTTCTCTTATTGTGCCAATGTTTAATAAATTGTCACCGACATTTCTTTATTTTTAGACAATAAAAATATTAAATTTATTGACGATTTATAAAGAATCTTTCAGAATATGAGCGACGCAACAAGAAAGTTATGTGAGGAATATTCAGCCGTCGTTTGTTTCCGATTATCTCAATCCCAGCTAGAGGTACTAATCGTACATTGAAAATGGTCACGTGCTTCTGTCACGATGTCACTTTGGGAATTAATACCATTGCGCAAACATGAAGTAGTATCAATGGTAGTAGGAAAGTATGTAAACATTATCGTAAACCATTTGGATAGGGTTAGCGTGATGCTTCATAATATTACTGTTAGATATATCGTACAAGTATAGGATAGATGAGTATATAATGATATACAACAGTATGTGCATGTATGTACTTGTATATATTCATGTAATATAAAATGTATACATTGAATATTAATTGACATTTGAGTAGCGAGCATGCCATAAGCTTTGTCTGGTTTTTAAGATTCCATTAGTACCAGGAGTCCTTTCCCGTCCTTTCTATTTGCTTTTTATTATCCAGGGTATAAGAATAAGGAAATTTTTAGAATATGTAGATATACAATAAAAATTACAAGTCTATATTCTCTAACATTGTAAAGTATGTTAAATTTACAAATGCATTTTGTATATTTTTAAGTAAATTCTTGATTCCACAATAGTTATTGAATCTAAGTACATGATAGTACGCAGAACAAGTTCTCACATACACCGTGCGCTATTCACGTAAACTATTTCGAGCCACCTTTGACCCTTCTGTAGCTTAGGGTTTTAAAAATATTTCTTTAAGCAGACTATGCACGAAACGTATTTTAAGCTGTTTTTAGGTTATGAACTGTGTCTAGAAACGTATTTTGAGCTTTTTGTTACAAGAGTTGATAGATTTACTAGGGTCTCTTCAATCATAGAAATCCTCAGTGACCAGTCATAATACGCTTAATCGAAATCATATCTGCCGTGATACCGACTCCGCGTAAAGTCATGGAAATAATTTTATAGCCCCTTGTTTTGGGTTTCACCCAAAGTCTAGGGTAGAACATTTGTCAAAAATGGAAAATCCCGTTAAAAATATTTAGATCTGCTAAAAAATTTCAAATCGACCAAGATATATATATATTTACAAGTAGAGTAACCAAGCCCATCCAGGTACCTGCCTGATCCAAAATTCGTACGGCCGCAAGTTTAACTACTCAATCAACGCTATCATTCAATAACATACAAATTTAAAGCAATTAACGATCATTGTTACTTGCGGTTCCAGTTGTACTAGCAAACCAACCATGCATATCATTCGAGTCCCGCGCATTCATCGACCAAGGTTCAAAAATTTCATTTATTACTGAGTCAGTTACGCAGTATCTACACTAATCTCGCAGTGATATCCGGCAATGTAGGACATATAAAATATCAACTCAATACAAACGACCTTCTCATGATCTTTTTCCCCTAACAATCCACTCATGAATTTTAAGAGAATCACGTAAAATATTGATATCCTTTCCTTATTATGAATACACGTAGCCCCAAAGAATCTATAGGGATACGTGTCTTCCTCTAAACTCCCAAAACAGATTTGGTAACTATCAAGCCTCATACAGCATCTGCAGTTGGTTGACCTATACTCCCATTGACCAGGGCAGGTGAACCTGGAGCCGATATCTGCGTTCAGCTGCTCATAGATGGTCTCGCCAAAGGAACCCTAAACAGTCCTATAAAGCAAAGTATCAACGCAAGATGGATCCTACTTCCCTTAAATTTCGTCTTCTTACAAAAATCTATAATATTTTACCTAGAAATAATTTCAATAATAATTCTAAAAAAGTTTTAAGAGGCATATAATCATTTTCGCACTGAAAGGCAATTTTCCAGCAAAAGGATAGCAAGTTTTTTAGTATTTTTAACTCAATATTTTTGCACTCATTATCTCGCACTGAAAAGTATCAAATTGTTCAGTACGCATTATCAAGAAGTTTAGTTAGATTGCAGTTCGTTATCCATTAATTATCTTTTCCAAGATAATTGTTTGATTGTTATACGGACGAAACCGTCTACGGTCTTTGCTTATTACTTCTTGTATCTCTTTAGGCGACTACCTAATCAGCATAATGCATTTGGCAGATAGCTGATTACCGTAAAATACTAAGGATACAAATACATGTTAATTTACTTTATATTTTTGACATATGCCTCAAATACTGCATCGTCTGTAGCATGCTCTGATAAAAAAACAGCTAATTATGGCATGAATATATAATACAGTAATTACTTCAATAGCACCGGTAATTTTTTCATGGTCTCTGAAAAACCTCCTCGCAGGGTTGCCATCATTTCTTATTCCTAACATTGGATTAGATTTATCTACAATAGATCGTGAATTTTATTTCAAACGCAGTTTTACATTTCGGCTAGAATGTATCATCGGCAAAACTAACGGAACACTAATTTCAAAAACAGTACATGTTAAAACATCTAATCGTGCACCTTGAACCAATATTTTCCTTTTCATAAAAGTATAAATATAATGTAATTATAATTTACCAGCGATTCATTTCCTTGAATGAATATATTAAAGATAGTTTTTAATATATTATTATATATTAATTAAAGTCTTCATATAAAGTAGGTATGCAAAATTATATAGGTACACTTGTAAAAAAACTCAATTTCAATTCACATTAACTGTGCCAAAATTTATATATTTCTAAATGAAGACTATTGACTAAAATGAAGACTCATGAAGAGAATTTAATTTGAAGATAACCGAGGAGAATTAGATGAAGATAAATGGTTAAAACTATATATTAAGCTAAACCAAGAGGACTTCACAAAACCGCAAATATTGTTCGCGCTTTGTGCCCTTCCAACTACTTCAATTAATTACTAATTGAGACTAACGGCACAAGCTTGCGGGCAAAGTACGAGTATATTTGAAACGAATCAGTTTTCGTTGAGACGTAGTTATTTTTATATCATAAAAATATGCTGTTCAATGCAATACAGTATTCATTAACTGATTTTCGGGGCAAATTTGATAAAAAAAATTAAAACCGTTCCATATTTACATTATAATTACATGAGAAACTTGAAGGCATAAATAAACTTCTTTGAACAGCAGTATTTTATTTCGAAAAAGTGGATTTCGAAGAAGAAATATTTTATGAAATTGCTACTGACACAATTAAACAAAGATATTTTCTAGTAGAATTTATTATCATATATCAAAGATAAGAAATAATAAGACGATTCTTTGATTATATCTATTTGTGCAAATTCTTTGATTTTATACTCAAAGGTATTGAAAATGTAATTATCAATCTGAATATAATTATTTTGTAATTACTAAGTATCGTTACTAAGATGCTATGACTTTTCTTAGAATATAATTAAAACAATTTAAACCTAGAATACAGAATCAACGATTAGATAATCGAATATTTATATCGTAATTCAAACTGTAGGGAGACATGTTGTACCTGCAGGTCTCCTTTCCGTTTATCGATTTTTGTGTAAAAATCATAAAAATTACATTTGCTAAACTAATGTCAACGATTATTAATATCATCGAGATACATCGTTAATATCAAATTAATGTCAACGAAGTACTTTATTACTAGACTTTTCGTAAAGTACCGTGTGTAAAATCCTCAAAATAATTTGATAATAACAGTCCTGTTAAAAAAAACGAAAATGTAATTTTTAAACCTAGTTTAGCTACCGCATTCATTAAGCCTACTGTTATAAATCACTGTTAAAGGTGTAATTAATAATCATTATTTAAACCTCGATTAGTAAATAGAGCACCAAAATATAGCACTAAAGTATAATTTTAGATATGGAAGATAATAAAAAGAGTAAATTACCAAAGAATAGGAAACGAACAGAGAATTGATTAGAAGAAGATAAAAAATATATCAGTTAGCTTTTGTTGTTTTGTACGTGGTTTTTGGCATATATTGCTGTTATTGCTTTGTTTTATAGCAGTTGCTAAACGAATTAGTAAAGAAACGAATGATGGATTCGTATAAAAAAGCATGCGGCCCGGGCTGATTCACAAATGAAGTTTCTTTCGGTCTTTTCTAACTCATAACACAATATGTAAATTAAATTTTACTTCACCTAACATTAACAATGTAATTACTATTTAACTCAAGGGACACGCGTGTGCACCACTCTATCGCTCAGTTGCGAAACCAGTGATGTATGGTTAAAATAAGTAACAAAAGAGAAAAATATGTTGACATACAAACACATATTAAAACTGGTTTGTATGATTTTACAGACAAATTGTTATTTATATTTTAATTTCATACTTCTTATCATAATATTCCTGCTTATTTAAAAAAAAAACTGAAATATTATAAAACAAAAGATAGCAAGT
The DNA here is from genome assembly GCA_039881145.1 of Druceiella hillmani. Taxonomy (NCBI): domain Eukaryota; kingdom Metazoa; phylum Arthropoda; class Insecta; order Lepidoptera; family Hepialidae; genus Druceiella; species Druceiella hillmani. The sequence goes on along the minus strand of JAYKKI010000075.1, from coordinate 6,125,103 downwards.
GTTTTTTTATTTGTAATTTTTACATAAAATGGCAGAAATTTGCAAGTTGCCTACACTTATCAGATAAAGATAACCACGAATTCTTGTAGTTAAATATTTTTTCAACATTGTAGTAGCCTTTTTCATCAGATGGTTTTTGATTTTTAATTTAAGATTTTAAAGATAAGCTATTTAACAAGACTACGTTATATTTTTAAAAATATTTTAAACCACATCCCTGGCAACATTTTGTCTACCTTGTCTACCTATGAGATTAGGAAAAGCAAGGTTTTTTTTTATTTGTAATTACGAAATTATTTTTTTAGATAGGTTAATTTTTTACGAATATAATTAATATTTGCTCAATTAATATATTTCAGAGCTACTGCTAACATACCCGTTTCTTTATAAATATTTTTAGTCGCTTTTTTAGTCATAAATTTTCATTTAATTTTTTTAAATTTTTAACGCGTTTAGAAAGAAATCCCATCACTTTTATAAACTTGAACTAACAACCTTTGTTACATAAATTTTCGTAAACACAAATAAAACCGATTACAAATAGATCACAGTAAAAGGAAATAAATATACCTTTAATAATTTTGAGTTATAAAATTCTGCAGAAGTTATTGTGACCTTCGTCAGGATAACGCAGGCCGAAAGTCATTGATTGTCGCCTTAGTTCTTTTTTGACGAATGGAAACCTTGTTGATCTGCAAATTAAAAACATGTAATTACGTTAATGTAGCAAGCTAGATTACCTTACCAACATACGTAAAAATAAATGTTAAAACAAAATTAAGCATGATACATTAACCTAATAACATGTTATTCATTTCAATGGAAATTTTACGCAAAATAGTCAATGAAAGTGTCACTGCTTTTCTATTTGGAAGGCTTACTGGCTATCGCTGTAAAAGATATTAGTATCGTTAGTTTCACATAGCAACCCAACTCTACAATTTTCCGGGTACCGATATGCGCCTCATTACTTATTTCTTGAGTAGGATGCGTGGCCTGGAAATTATTTTAAATAAATGTGTCAAAAATCTACAAATGTTCATCCTTAAAACTTCATAAAAGATGGTTTTGGCTAAACATTTCGGCTATCGTGGATACATTCCCTCCATCTTCTTACTGCGTTCCTAATTTTTAAACCAGCGTCTTAAACAATCTGGAATCAAGAAATAAATTATTTAAACTAACCTTATAAAAGAAGAGTCCAGACTGATTGACTCTTCAACATACAAAAACAAGTGCTTAATTTAGAATAGTATGCTGGAATACGGGAAAATTCATATCAAGGTAAAGAATTGAAATCTTTTTATGGAAAGGGTCACTCTTGTTTCATTGATGCGCAAAGCGTAGACGTTTTGAATTACTCCCAAAATAAAAGCAGATAAATAATATCGATTATGTTTACCTGGATATTTTAGGCAGCGTTTACTATTAATATAATATTATACTTTATCTCCTGCTGTCTTTTAATTATTATAAGCATGCAATCAATGATCCCTATTTGCCCTGGGAAATTCCTAATCGCCCTAAATTTACTTATTGTTGTTTTTTGACATTTTTAACAAATAATTCAGCTTTCTTAGCCACAGCACGAGCAACTCTGGTGCAAATTTAGCTTATTGTCGGCTACTGCTTACTTTCGGTTAAACCTGAAAAATTATGCATAATTGTTTAAATAAAGTAGATAAATAATTGTTTCAAGAGAAGAACCGAAAATAATATTAAATTAATTTTTTATCAACTAAATAAAACTACGGGATGTAGTATTATTTCTATTTTATTTAAATTCTATTTTATTTCAATTCCTTACCACGACCAAGGTTTCGTTGTATGAAAACATTTTCAGGTGGGTAATATGTAAAGAATTTAAATAAAATAGAAATAATACTACATTACGTAGTTTCACTTAGTTGCGGAAAATTTGACTTTCTACAAAATTAACGCCAAGTATATTCAGTAGAAGATAATATAATAAACATACTTCACAACGTCCACTACACCTTATGCAACAAATACATGCAGCTCGAGGATCTTTCAGCACCTTTTGTGTCTCTCATATTATCACTTTCAAACAAAATTCATAATATCCCAAATAGCTTCTTTATTAATTCAATCTTGCGCAATATTTTTTGTGAATAAACCGTAAGTAATTATTTTTTTTTTAAATAAAAAAATAAAGTTGACTTTAATTAAGTTTCAATAAAATGGTAAAATAGGATGTAGTTTGAATGTTGTAGCCAAATTTTAATTTATTCCACTTTAGCAAATAAACCGATTACCATGTTAACCGAAAAAACCTACATATTTTTCATTACCTGGGTCTAATTTTAGCATTCCAGTGAAATATTGAATATAGTCTTAAAAATTTGCATAAAGGTGGATGATATGGTATATAACACTCTTTTGTTTCTTGTTTGCATGAGGTGTTGTTTTAAATCTTTAATGAAGAGTAGATCTTACAGTCACACAAGTTTAATATTCTGTTTACATTCGACAACTGAATGGAGCAAAATTATGCTAAACATGTCTAATGTCGAATAATTACTGAATATTCCGCGTATCCTTATTGTAATTGAGCGAAACTCGATGAGCGTTCAGCAACAAGTTCGGGTTAAAATTTAGATTTAAGATACATGAAGATGTTTTTAACATGGCGACTCTATAAAATGGAGAAAATATTACGGTAATTCCTGTTAACCTGAATGCCATCAGAGACGTTGGGATTTGAGTTTAGAAAAAAATAATTTGAACCCACAATCCCACTAACCTATCAAGTTATGGTGAATTGCTAAAATAGCCTGCTAACTTGTCTTAATCCTCGGAATTATTTTTATTCCAAACATTTAAATCGAAAATGAAGAACCTATGTTTTTCGCCGATTAAATCGATAAAGCAATTACATATGTATTAAAAAAATAAGAAATATTCCTCAACATTTTAAAAAATAGAAGAAAATTCAGCAACGCTATTTTTAAATGGTCGGAATAAAGAATATTGTCATTTCGAGGGAACAACATATTCGAAAATTTACGTTTATTATTATTGCTTACGTCGTATGCCAAAATTTATGGATATATTACAAATTACCATAAAATTACCATTTGTTACAAACTACACTAAAGAGGTAACTATTTTAGAACGACGAAACTGATTAGAGATGAAAAATGAGAAATTTAACTAACAAAAGACCTAAACATGCTTTCATTAAATTTTAAGTAAACAAGTCAATTATTGTAAAAAATTAAATAAACGTAGGCTTTTATTCTTCATATTATAAACGATAATTTTATTAGAATAATAACTTAATTGCCAGGAAAATAAACGCAAAAAATCTTGTTTTGAATATTGATGTCAGTCCGCTTGCGATATAATTGACGGTTCTATTTTGATTCCTTGTAATAAACATTACTGAATAATACATAAAAGATTTTCCTCGTTATTTTCTTCATTTCCTCAATATGAATGAAGTGAGTAACGTGATGTCTTTTTAATTATAAGTACTTAAATTGTATTATGATATTGAGAATTAGGCGAGTAGAAAAGCGAAAGCAATGGAGTATTTACGAATGAGTAAATGTTTAATTACCTAAATATCTCAAATGAGTTAAATCTGTTTGCATATGGATATGCTAGGCTTCTTTAGAATTCCAAGTAAATTAAGTGGCTGTGTGTTATCAGGTACCAAATAATACTTAAGAGTTTCAACGAATAAATCACCAAATCATCCCTTTTTTCCATTAACCTATAAAGATACGCGTAAATATTAGAAACATTATTTCTCAAAAAAACTCACCCAGAACCCCCAAAACTTTTTGCATATCACGATGATTTTGTTACTTTCAAGTTATCGGAGTTCATCGAAGATACATGAAATACCCTGAAGAATCGTATATATCAGATTGATTTCGTAACTGAAAGTTTTTCATTTGTATATTTAGCTTTTAAATATACGAAATAAATATGTTTTATTGCATTAATATTTATTACGTTATTTTTTAATAATTCATAAATCTAGGTTATTTATGCCTCTTTAATTTGTCAATATAAGTGGGTTAAAATATTTTTGAATTTAAGTACTTACTAAAAAGTTTGGACACGGACACTCATGTATCGAGAAAGAGACGCCTTATAAAAAAATTAGTTTTATAATTTTTGAACGAGTTAAGACAGAAACAAATGAATTATTTTTAATCCAATGACTATCATATTTTATTTAAGTTCTCAATATAATTTTGACTTTTGATGTTTATATTTTAGACACAATTTGGGATGCTGAAATTTCAACAACCTTCAACTTATCGGGCTTTATATTTACTTGCCGCTCCTCTATGTAGAAAATGTTGATTTTCTAAAAAAATATCGTATTTTTATAAATATGTGTTAAAATTCAAGCAAAGTCTCAACATCTACTTTTATTGGTTTCGTTGTGAGACATTCTAAAATATTTACTCTTGTTTTATGCAAAGAAGTAGAAATTCCTTTTAAGCAAGCAATTTCTCCATTGAAACATCAAACTATTTATACTTTACTTAAAATGTGTCATAAGTTAGTAAATATGTAGAGGGTTAATTAGACACCCAAACCACTTAACTTTTAGTCATCACAGAGTGGACAAATATCTATAGCTACCAATATACCTAATCTATTATGGTAAGGCTGAGTAATATACAAACGCTTCTGAATAAAATAAAAAAAGGTCCATTTATACGCAAGCTAATCAACTCACTAGCCGAACTCACAAGTCAGCTATCCGAGGCGAGAACTGTCATCCTATCAGTACATGAGTAATTTCTAATTGTAATTCTGTTGTATTTAATAAATACATTTTTGAGCCTTTCCAAATACCTCTACATAAATGGACGAAACAACTTTTTTCTGCATATATTAGCTGTTATCGAAATACCATCGGTGAAAATACAAATACGAAATGTTCGTAAATGAAGAATGAATTTACGCAGTTACTCATAATTATTCGTAAATGAAGAATAATTATGAGTAACTGCGTTAAAAAGAGAATATGACATGAAAATAGCTAATAGGGTAAAAAATTTGCAAACTGGAAAAGTTAGGAATTTTTTAGATAACTTAAAAAAATTATTACAAATTTTTGGGTATGAGTTTAAATGTGTCAAGATTCAGCTTACTTCAAAATTTTGCTACTAGAACAGTCACGGTTGTCAATAAGTGTAGTGCATAGATTTTTGTTACACATTTTTAAAATAATAAGCGATTGAACGATTTAATCTGCTAATTTAGATTATATGGAATATTTGAGTTACTCACAAGGGGCGCCAGTATATAATGAGGGGGTTGGTCACTAATTTTGCAAACTTGTAAACTAAGTTAGATCCAACTTGTAAAATGTTATATAGAGTTATTGAAGGGTTATATATAGTTATTGAGTTACGAGAATGAAAGTTGTATTTAGGAGACATTAAAATATGTTGAAGAAGTACCAATTTGCAAAAATGGATGAAATTATCGTCATTAATTTGATTTAATTTTTAATTTACAATCTACGACAGTGATATTCTTCACTAACAATTTTACAGTAATATTAGTTGTTAACTACCTCATTTTTATACAGTAGTTCCTATCTTATTTTCTTTGAAATTTTCAATTTTGTTTAAAAAATAAGTAAACTTCAGAAGGCAACTGTGTGAAAAGTTTCCTTTTTAAAATATATTTGGGTGATTTAATACAAAATATATAAATATTTAAAAATATTTATGTATTTTATTAATTTATCATAGAATTCTAACGAAGAACATAAAGGAGCGTGTTAAATATTCTTGCTTAAGTGCAGTCACTTCGGCTAGAATTTACATATCTCATAATTTGCTCGAAGTTACGGGAAAAATCGAGGGATATTTCCGATAAACGTATATATCATGACCGTATCATCGAAGCTAATTTTTGTGTCCAATTCAGAGAAAAGTCGACGAAACCTTTAACGGAGTGTCAGTAATTCTAGACTTTAAATATATTGACTCTAGATCTTAAATATATTGTATGTACTCTAAGATGTATTTTCCTTTCAAGTCTCAAAAACGCACTACTATCCATATACGTTATATTGATTTGGTTTACTCGCAATACACGATCAAATTATTAAAACATTTAAAATTAGTATATTTGAAAAATCAAGTCTCGACAAAACGTTTTAATAGCTGTATTAGTTCAGAATTTAGATTTTTTGCTATAGATATTTAATTTAAAATTATAAATAAAAATATATGTTTTTCTATTTTGATCTGATATTCTCACCACGATGTTTTTTCAAATCGGTTAAGATATTTAGCTTAGTAGTACTTCAAAATAATTTTAATAGTATGAATATTGCGGGACAGATGAGGTAAAGTTAAAGATGTTCTTTCAAAAATATTTTGATCGTTGTTTAATATAAATACACGCCGCACCTCAGCATTTCGTTTTTTTAAATTGCATTTATGAAATCATTACTAAAACTGCCCAGTTAATTCATACTCCTACGAAATTTACAGAGTATTCGTTTGAAATATCTAAAAACAGGTAACTAGTGCTCAATGTAAGGATTTTCATTTTTGGTCTACATTCCTTTTGTAAATATAACTAATAATTTCTTTTGTAAATATAACTAACGTTTTCTTTTGTAAATATAACTAATAATTTCTTTTGTAAATATAACTAACGTTTTCTTTTGTAAATATAACTAATAATTTACCTTTAAAATTTTACTTTTAATAGTCCCTATAATGTTAATTATTTTAAAAGGTTCTTTTAGGCTTTAAATCAACTAACTACTTTTATATAATTGATTTCTGTGTAGAGCCTTTTTTTAAGCATAAAGTTATATAAAATTATATGATATTTAAAAAAAACCTCTTAAACCAATTTACAAATTTTTTTACCCCCTGATTATGTTACATCGTACTATTTTATCTTAATATCATAGATATACAAAAACACACACACATATATATATATATATATATATATATATATATATATATATATATACATATGTACATATTTATACGAGATTTGAAGATGACAAGAAATTTTAAAATATATATACCTCAATTGCAAATTTTGCCGTCTCGTGAGTATAATATATAATATTTTTATTAATTTACGAATTTCATCTGGATCACTATGCAAAGACTGCCACAAATAATATATGTCATGCGATGGGCGAGTCTACGGTGTTTACGCGACGGCAAAGATTTGGTTCAAAAAATTCAGGAATGAGGAATACGATCTTGAGGACGAACCCCGTACCAGACGTCCCGTTGATTCCCGGAAATTCAACGATTACGATGCTTAATTGAGGAGGAACCTCGACTGATGACTCAACAATTGGTAAATGAACTATCCTGCAGACACGGCGCAATAGAAACATATTTGCACGAATTGAGAAAAGTTTCAAAATAAGGTGTGCGGATACCCCGTGAATTGTCCTCATATTACCTTCAGTGCACAGTTGAAACTTGTCAACACTTATTGACATTGAATCGTATTTTCGACTGGCTGAATCAATTAGTAAATAATGATGGGAAGTGGGTTACATATTTTAACCGTACATGCAAACGTCAATGGCTGGGAGACGGAGAAACAGAAGTTTCAGTATCCAAATCTGAAATTATGCCAAAAAGGGGATGCTCAGCTTCTGGTGCAATGTCAAGGGTATTATTCATTGGGAGTTGCTTACAATTAATTCAGATATTTACTGTGAACAATTAGACCGTTGCTAACAAATTGAGTAATCAACAGGATCGTGTTTGTTTTCTACATGATAATGCTAGACCACGTGTTGTAAAACCTACTCGTGATAAATGATAGGAGCTGGACTGAGTTCCATTCACTCATCCACTATATTCACCGGACATTGCGCCCTTTGATTATTATTTATTCGGGGCTCTAAATAATCATTTACGTGAAAAAAAATCGACATTCAAGAAGATCTCCAAAACGACCTCGCACAGTTTTTGGATCAAAGTCACCGGACCGCATATATATACATATATATATATATATATATATATATATATATATATATATATATATATATATATATATATATATATATATATATATATATATATATATATATATGTATATATATATATATATATATATATATATATATATATATATCGAGTCTAAATTAAAATGCCACAATATCCGAGATGTTCTTGTGAAATTAGTTTAAAAAAACACGTAGTAATTTGATGGTCATTTGATCAAATACATTTTCGAAAATCTGTGAAGTTGGATGAACCAATGGATGCAGAGAGTTTTTCACTCTCACTTTAAAGTCCATTCAATTTAATCCATGATACAGGCAAATAAAGAGCTTTAACAGTCCCTTGATACCAACATAAACAGAGAGTATATAGCTAACAGAAGGACGATGTACTTGGCGCAATACAAAACTAACAATGGACGCAACACAATCAAAAGGCTTAACATTTATTTTATTTACGGGCCAACCTACAAGCAAAGCAGATTTCCACTTAACGACATACAATTACGCTGTAAGCGGTCATTTGTAAATCATCGAAACATTTGAATAATATACCAGGCCGGTTTGAACGAAAGAGAAGAGTTAATTTAATTTCTTATAAAGACGAGTTTTATTCTATAGCAAAGTTAAATAGGAATTGTTTCATATTAAAATAAATTGCGGATGTTATTTTTGGAGGGAACCGAGGAAAACTTCCATTTGAAGATTAAAGTTAAATTCCTTTCGACACGACAGATTTATGCTAACTTCCTAAAATTAACTAGTGCAGTTACCTTTTAACAACCGGATTACTAAGCTTCACGTAAATCAATACCTCATTTCGTTCCAAGGGTTACAAAGGCCTAAAGAAAAATGGCACAATAATATATGTTACTTCTCAATTACGAAGTACAAAATTGGACACGTGGAGTGTGGGAAAATTTCAAATTTTTCTCCGATTTAATTATATTATTCTTCACATATTTGAATAATTCTTTTTATTTATTTACAATGATGTATCTAATAAAACGGCACTGATTGATATTAATAAACACACATATGCTCATTTATACCCGAAAATCGTAACGAAGAGTCGTGTTTGCGTGTTGAAAATTTTCACCGTCAGACTCAAACCTCACCGTCATACCATAATTTTCGCGTCTAATAATTGTCCAAGAAAAAAATATGTATGTATATACATATTTTTAACATATTATATATATATATATATATATATATATATATATATATATATATATATATATAGTTTCCTGGGTTTAAAATCTTTCATGTCCAGGTTTGGTCTTTTTATTTTTAATTATATATACGGAAGTGGTTACTGAATGAGTTAGTGAGTAGGTTGTCTGTCATTAAATATATTTCCGCATCACCTGAGGTACTGTGTAAAGTAGGCATTCCCATTATTTTACATGACAGGTCCCAAGGAAGTCTAAACCGTGAACACCCACCCCTCCCTTGCAAAAGTTATCGCTTTCAAAATTTTCGCGAATAGTTTGGTAAAAAAATTAAAATTCGACCAAGCACGAAATGAAAATGACATGATTTTTAATGGTAGAAGAATAAAAAGCATTAAAATTACCATAAAGTAATTTGAAAAACTATGTTTTGAGATTACTTTATTCTAATTTAATCTCGCATGATAGTCTTATAATGTAAAAAAATTCGTTTTAATTTCAGTTTATTACTTGTTCAAACAACAATTTTTGCTTGATTGAACTTTTTTCGAAAATTTTGGGAACGATTTACCTTCCTTCTTTATAGGCATTATCTTATAAAACAACGTTCAATTTGTTATGACAAAATTATCAAAAGCTAAAAAATAAATATAAAATTAATGTTTGTTGATCAAACCAAGTAATTATCATTTCAATAATTTATTAATGAAAAGGATATATTTAAAATGAACCAAACCACTATTTCCTTATTAATTATTTAAAAAAAAAATTCTAGCAAATGTAAATTAAGGCCATCTTTTAGAGTTAAAAAAACGACAAAATTCAATTAATTCAATTAATACACAATTAATCAAATTAAAAGAATTCGTTTAAAAAAATAGTGGCATCTTTCAGTAGATCGAATAAATATTTGCTTTTAAAGTGAACGATAGCGTGCTTAAAAGAATCAGCAACGCATTTTTATAAATTAAATCTATTGTAGTTGATAAAATAACGCGCTTAAGAATTTTAACAACGCAATTTAAACAATGAAATGAATATTATATTGATTAAACTAACCCGTGGCGTGGCTTAGAAAAATCAGCTGCACAATTTAAAAAATTCCATATTAATATAAAACTGATAAAATTAACCGAGAGAGTACTTAAAAATCAATATTGAAACTTAGTAAATCAAATGAAATATGTTTAATGATACTTATTAATAAAATTTTTTTAGAGACAGGCTGCCGATTGAATGAATTAAATCGATATCAATAAATATATCATGTTAGTTAATCTTTTTTTCCAACTGCAGTGATGCCAAAAAAATGGGTATAATATTTGATCTGTAACTTACTTGTACGTATGTTTATTTTAATTTTTTTATTATTTATCCAAAATAACCAATGTTTACTCATTTATATATATATATATATATATATATATATATATATATATATATATATATATATATATATGTATATATATATATATAATATCTCAGTTTTATAATAAACCATCAACACAGAATAACAATATATTAAATAAACCAAGTAATTGTCATTTAATTAATCAATGAAAATATGAAATTAATTCAATTCTGTAAAAAGAAAATTTTAATTCACCAAGCTATTTGTGATTATCAATTAAATCACAATAAAATTTTCTATGAGTATGGGTTTATGGAGCACATAAGACTTTTTTTACATGTTATTTAAAAACAAAACGATAGTGTCTTTTATTTTATGCATTACATAGCCATTGCCTGCTCCTTTTGCTGAACATGGTGCAGAATTATATAACTACACCATCAGTTTTAAATTTATTTACGTCCTGCCTTATTAGTAATTTTAAAATAAGCAAAAAGCACTAAAGAATATTTTATATTTTACGCGCGTAAGAGCCACACATGAAAAAAAAATTACATCAATACTTTTCTCCTATTCCAACGGAAATTATGCTAAATATGAAGTCTATAATTCTACAGTCTATAAGTTCAAAAACACTTAATATGTTGTGATTGACGAACATATAGTTAAACATTCAGACAATCAGACGAACAGACGCAAATTCTAAAAACTATGTTTCAGGATCTGCATCATATACATGTTGCAACTATTTTTTGGAAAAAATTTCATGTGCAGTTTGTTTTCTTGTTACTGTTTCATTATAGGTATATATATTTATATATATATATATATATATATATATATATATATATATATATATATATGTGTGTGTGTGTGTGTGTGTGTTTATGTATATATACATATATTGATGCGATAACGGAATAAAAGTAAAGGCTACATTTCAGAACATAAATGCGAATGCATCTCAAATAATATCCATTATTTTTGAGTTGACTATACCTAAACGACTTATTATTTTAATATCTCGCCAATAAAGAAATTTAGCGAGTAGTTACGATGTTTTCGTGCTACGCACTGCGACACAACCTCCCCCTTCAATGGGCCTCGGGTGAGTGACTGAGACCGTCTTACCCAATAACGATTCGGCTGTGGCGGTAATATTGGGGGTAAAAGTATGGAAAAATACGTTCTTCTCAATATTTCTATAACTAATCCACATTTTGATAAATCTTTTGTCCGGCAATTACATATTATTAAAGCCTATATTTTGGTATAGCCTATATATGTCTATCTTTTAGTGTATATGTCAATGACATAGATACCAATTCCAATTTTTGCTTACATAGATTATGTAAGAAAAATTGGAACTAAACAATCGTGCAGTTGAACAAGAGTATTTTATTATAAGGTTTAAAAAGGAATTAGTTAAATAAAATTATTACCATTTTATACAAGATGTCGTCTAGAGTCAAAGTTTAAAGTCGAGGGAGTCACATGGTATCATTATGGAATTCTAAGCACCATCATCCAGCTCCATCATTAGATTCCGTACACATCTAGAACCAGAGTACTCATCAATATGTTTCAAATGAGTCCAAACTCGACGGAAGACCCATTGACATAACACGTGAAAAACTACTTTCACTTGGATGGAATTTACTAATTCACCTACCGTACTCTCCAGATCTCTTGCCATCTAATTGCCATCTGTTTCGCTCTCTGTCTAATAATTGAAATGAAATTTAAAGACAAAAGTTATATCAGAATCGAACTTCATCGGTTTTTCAGTCAAAGGCCCATAGATTTCCACAAATACGAAACTTTAGCTCTGCCTACACTTTGGCGATAAGTGTTAGATACCGACAGTGTTTATATCATTAAAGATTTATTTTATTAGCTACATATAAAAGTTGAAAAGTTTGTGTAGAAAGATAGCTGGTTTATAAGTTGCAGTCTAATAATTAATCGTCGAAATAATAATCACCATCATTTTATACTACAAGTCTCCAAGGCACTGGCAAAGAATGGTTAGCATCCGCGTATAATTCAGGTGGCTTGGAAAAAATTTACATGAAAAAATCTGCGTATAATTTGGGTGACATAAATAAAAAGCGTGCCATTAATCGGCTATCTTCTTCAGTTAACAATTTTAACCTGTCGGTATTCAATTCTGCCGGTCAATCAGAGCGTGGTTGACCACTCAAGGAACCATCGCCAATACGAAACCGCTGGAATCATCGTTTTGCAGTAGCTTCCAACACTTCTTACATATTAACATACATATTAACAGTGCACCGTCTTACTACTGAATCAGCGAGAGCGTGCCGCGCCCTTTATTTATCTTCAATGGTGGAAAGTTTACAACGTTTCAATATATTCTAGATAATTTTCGAACAAAACGCTTATAACTTTTTAACCAATTCAATAATGTAATTACTATAATACTATGCATTGACATTTAACAACTCTATATATTTAATAATTTATAATGGATTAATTGGTTATTTGTATTACTGTGAAAACATTATGTGTCAAGCTCGTCTTTAAGGACCAACGACTTATAAACATTTGTCTTTATCTATTTGTTAAATTTCAAAACATAAATTTTTAGTGTTTTATATAATTTATTCCTTACTGGAGAACGGGAAGGGTTTTTAAGTCCGAGAACCGCTTATTCTGCTGGAAACATCAAATAAAATATGAACTCCGTGAGAAATGGTTTGTAGACGGGTTTAGAAAGTTTTCTCATTCGGAATGACTTTCGTGACCAGATTATAAGGCAAGCTGGATTCCCCGAACTACACGACTTACACAAATTGTCGTGCAATAGACAAAATTGTAGTACAAATTTTCGCATTAATTAACATAATCAGGGAATAAGTATTAAATTTTAGACCAAACATTTTTAGAGTATATATGCTAACTGAGTACTTAATTGCCAAATTATAGCTTTATATTATGTATCCAATCATAATTCCAAAATTGAGAGTAGAATTAAAACATCAATGTATAGCAATCATTTAACTGCAGCATAGTTACGATAATCACAAATTTCTAATCTATAATTTATTTCAACCCTTAAATTGCATTTCATATGTTGGTTCAACCTAAATTTTGCGTGTATTTACTATTATATCATTTACGCCATGTTTTTTTTTACTTATTAGAGTTCCGTAGCCGAAGGTCTCGAACGGAATGCTATTGACGTGGCAACGTCGTTCGTCCATCTGTTCAGTTTGACTTTTAATTTCTAAACCAAATAAGTTGAATTTGAAAGTCAAATATACTACGTAGTTTTTGACTCCAAAAATAGAAAAGGATGTAAAAAAACATAATATGTTATATAGAAGGATGATTTTTTTTAATTGTGTAGTCAGGTAGAGTATTGTAAAAAGGATTTTAATGTCGTTTTCATCGAAAAACGATTGTGTGAACCATCAATGCACTTATTTATGGACAAATTTTTTCACTAGGTTCATCTCAAAAACGCCATTATGTAAAACGCTATATAAAGTAATTTAGCGGTAATATTTAAAAAATAAGTACCAAAATATCTAAATATGTAAAAATAAAAAGTTATGAGTGATCGAATCAAAGCTCTTATGTGAAATTGGTAATATTTTTAAGCGTGTGTGTAATACATACTAGGCAAAATATGTAAGTGACGGAATATTACATAATATTTGTAAATAGATAAATAGAACTGTTATATAGCCTTGTATACTTGTGTATAGGTACTCGAGTGAGTACTGGACCTATATAATGAGAATTTACTTGTACTTAATGGGGTTATTTATTTCACTTTCTCGTGTGATTAAATGTATAAAATATTTAAAATAAAAAATATTTAAATAAATATTTCCGGTTTACTTTTTATGGTACAATGTTTGAGATATTTCTCATTATTTACATAATAAAATAAAGAAATATTTTTAGTAAAAGATAAATATTGTTGTTATTTAGTATTCCGTTACTAATAATATTGTTGTTATTTAGGCACTGTGGGATCACTTCGTTCTCAGTCCGTCTGTCAAAACATTCTTTCCCAGGAACGCGTGGAGGTATCTAATTTAAATTAATATCTAATTCTTAGGTCTAACATCTTTCGAAGCTATAAAAAATATTGGAAATATAAAAAAATCAAGCTTCTGAATCAATGCGATAAAAAAACCTTAAAAATATGGCCATTTATTCCTTACTTTTTGACATTCGCAAATAAATCAAAACCGATAGTGTACTTCCCGTAGACCAAGAATCACAATATATAACAAGAAGCAAGGCAAGTAAAGGAAAAAATCTGAAAATCATTAATCTGTTGATGTACCGTATAAAAAAATTATTTTCTTCGATGTGCATTTGTAAAAGATTTAGTAAGTAAAATATTTTCATTATAAAAAATGAATATTATTTAAATAACTTAATAGAAACATTACGCACTATTAAATGTTTATAAATACCTCGAAACCTTCGTGGTCCGAGTTCCACTCGTGCTTGACAGGTTTTTTAAAATTTGTTTTAATAAGATTAATTTCTGTCTTTGTGATAAATATGAAATGTATTTTTAAATATATTAGTACAGAATATTTCTGTGAATTTATTTAGTGCCATATAAAATATCCATTCTTAAGGGAAACGAATAATGTACGGTATAAGTGAGAGTACTGGTAGAAACTTTCAATATCTGAAAAAAATATTTAAATTTAACCATTAAACTTTCGTTAAAAAAAATTGTCTCTTTTTACAAAACACTCGTGTTCCTGCCCATACGTTTTCATAAATGTTTCTTGAGACACTTGCTATCATAACAAATGGAAGAGAAAAATACGTATCTAAAAAAGTGTCTGATTCTAATAAGTGTCCGAAACTGTTTAATATATTTGATCATTATTCTCTTGATTTATTAATCGAATTAAATTAATATATTTCCGTCTGCTCATGTCATAATCTTGATATATCCTCGATATAAACTATTCACTAATATTAAACTTTGAATATTAGAATTGTTCACAAAATGTATGAATATGTCCCAGCTATACTTTTATCGCCAACTTAAATAAAAAACACTCCACCCCTTTTCACTGTGGATAAAGGTTTCAATATAATCCGCTAACGGCAAAGTTAATCCGCAATCTGCCTGTTTATACATTGTGTACCACTGTCAAGAGGACTTTACGACAGAAACGTGTAATAGAGAAAAAAGTAGGATAATCATTTTTAGTTTAAAAACCAATAAAATAATATTGAATTCACAAAATTAATTAAGCAATGAAAACTTTATGAAATAGTTATTCAGGTTTTTGATAAAAATTACATCACCTAAGTTTTTGAATGCTTTTATTTTCAATTTTAATTACGCAATTTGCTGTTTTTTTATTTACTTTTACGTACTATAATTGCGTATATGCAAATACTTTGCAATTACTTGCAAATAATATATATATATATATATATATATATATGTATATATATATATATATATATATATATAATATATATGCATATATGTGTCGAGCATTTTTATATAGCACACGTGGCTAATGGGTTGATTATAGTATAATATTGGGGATTGAGTATTTTATATATCAACTTATTTACTGTATCTGTTTATATACTTTTTCTTAATGACCAGCTAAGGTACTATAAAAGAACAACCACATTATACTCGTACAAGTAGTAGTAGTAGAAATACGTTACGCTTCTTAATTTACATGAAAAGTAAATTAATTTAAAATTACATACGTTGGAAGTAATTCCTGACTTGAGGAAGATTTAAATTTGGGACCAAATAATTTCAGTACCTATTTATATGTTTTACCCTAGGGAAAAATGGAACACAATTTTAGTTTAGTATTTACGAAACATTCAACTATAAAATAAGATGCTTGCGGCAAATAAAACTGCAATAAGCGGCAATAAGACTTAAAATCAGATATTTCCAAGAATTGTGGTATTGAAATTGAAAACCCTATGGTAGGCACAAACTTTTTTATTATAATTCTAGTTTAAAACTATATTTTCAGGTGGGCAATTTTCCATGAACTTAATGCTTAATAAATTAGGGCTTTTTAAGTTAATCTTCAGAAATTTAATTCCATTTACCTACTACGAGCTTTATTTTTTATTAAACTATATAAGTACCTCAATTTATACATATTTTTAATTTTATAACATATGTATGAAATTTTTCTATCCTATATTAAATATGTTCCCGCTGTCTTTTTTTTTGTATTTTGGTGAAAAAAAAACATAATGTCAAGGCATGATACTAATAAATTATTTATTTAGATTTTAATGGCAATCTTGTTTATGTATATCAAAATTCTGCCTCTCGGTTATAGCATCTAAAGTTAAATTTATGCTTAAACTCGTATTACGTATCTCAAAAAACTGCCTTTCTTTACAATCAATGAATAAAAACAATTTTGTAAGACGCACTTCAGACCTCGGTTTAGATAACAGCTACAAACAAACATCAATACAACTCAAATTGACAACCTCTCTCCGCTTAAGCTCTCCAACTCGCCATTTCGTATTACGTGTTTGCCTGTTTTCCCAACGCGACTTCACTTTACTTAATTACGACTTGGCAGCTCTTAAATATCACCATTGCAACGCCGTTAATTATTTATGAAAGGCAACTGCCGATGTTAAACTAATAACCGACACTAAAGCTATAAGCAGGTTTAACTCGTTTAGTTACGAGATCGATGGATGTAAATATCAGTAAAAAGTTTCACTTTTTCCTGAATAGTTTTGTGGGAAATATATCGTACATATGTATCATAATATCGCTACTTAACAATACATGCAATGTAAAAATTATTCTAGCTTTCGTTCGATTTTTTATGTAATGCATGCTGCATTACATATTCATGTAAATTAGTCATTTTAACTTCTTTATTCTAATTTCCCGAAATGTTGAAGCTGTCATCCTAACAGCCTAAAAATTATTTATTTTAGGCTGTTATAATAAAATTCTCAACATCGCTGTATGCAAGTCAGGGGGGGGCGCATCAGATGATATATGCTTCGTATTAATAGCGATATCAGTGCTGACAATATATTATTTCTGGGAGAGATGTTAGTGAGGGTGGGAATAGGCGTGGGTAATGAAAGTGAGTAAATTTAAATTATTATGATAATGATAAAATTTGGGATAATTCTAGAAACAAAAAGGTATGTTCTTGAGTAATTACGATAATATATTAAAACTGATTAAAAGCGCAGTTTAAGTTTTATCTACGAAGGTAAATAGATTGCAGGGCCTCAAAATTGGTAGTTTACCAGTTGGTTCAACGACGTGTAATAGAAATTTCAAGTGATTTATGTTAATTAATCAGTCCATAATCGATAATATAAGAGACAATCATATCACGACCTATATATTTGCAGTGTTTAAAACCACATATTTCGGTTATCGGAAGGACCTTTTATAATATCAAAATTAAGAGGCATTAAAGTCCACGTTTAATAACAACGAATTCAATCCCTGTGGAAATACACAGACAAAAGTATAACGTGCTCTCAGGTAAATTACTTTTACTGTATAATGTAACCTTTATAATTGAATTAAGGCACACCCTTTTTGCTTTGGGCGGGGGTGGAGCTCTTATTGCTGAACTCGTTACGTATATTGCACTCTTTCTAAAATCTAGTGCATGGCCTATGTGCGTTGTTACCTGTGCACAATTATACTACAAAGTCAGAGTTGGAGCCAGTTTTAGTAACCGTCGTGATAAATAATTATTTTTGTAAGTGTGCGACGCAACATACATTGAACAAAGATTTAAACGCACCATATCTCATTCATTTGTTCATAGCGATATTAAAATAAATGTGTGCAAAACACTGTCCCAAAATATTCGATAAAACATCAACTTTATAAAAATTTATATCCGAAAATCTCGTAATTTAATGGGAATTTGTTTAATGTGAACTTTTTTCATTAAGTTCTTCATTCCCTTAAAATTTATTGTTATCTTTGTTACAGTTTGGCTATTTACCAACAGCCCACACAATGCCACAATGAATGGTTGCCTAGTGAAAATATAAACTCTATTAGAGTAGTATATGTTTTAATGCAGATGGAGTTTTGCAAAGTTGTATATGTTTTTCGTGAGTACTCTCAGAGGGTTTTATTGTGTGGTGGAAAGTTCGAATTTGGGGGTAAAATTTTACGTGAAAACTTGTTTAGGCGCACCTGTGCATTTTGCGCACCAACACACTTATTCTGAACAGTAAAATATACTGAGCCGTTACGCTTGGATCGGTCATGCTGAATCGTCAGGTTAAGTTGGTGCCTCTGAATCAGGTTAACTCAGCTCTTTTTGACATCGGCGAAGTAAATTACTTTTAGGTACACCAAACGCACTATTTTAAAATATTAAGTGAACTACTTTTTAAAGCGCGCAATGCGCAGTTTTGTATCAGTATTTTACTTGAGATGAAGTTATCGTAAAGATCTCATTTTTCTTTAACTTAAGCAACTTATTGAACAAATGAGATTTTTGGAACAATGAGACAAAAATATCCTATTTTTAATAAAATATTTTTATTGATTTATAGCGGTGAAATTTTTGAGATACATAATAACGAGTACACAAACAGACAACCATACAATACATGATTGAGTGTTAATTTTTTCTTAAACATATTTTGTTTCGTACTATTATTTCTAGATTTAAGATTTACGTTTTTCCTTCTTTTTGGCAATGGAATCTACTCTCTCTAAACACTGAATGCGATGTGACTTAGTGCGATAATGTAAAGGACCCTTCCAATAACCGAAAAAATCGAATTTCACCATTTTCCGCATTATTTACATGAATTAGTATATTTATTGCATTTCCATTATGAAAGGTTAAACCAATTGGTACAATGCCTTTTAATGGAAATTAGAAACGCCTATATTTTGCTTTTGACATTTTCAGAAATAATCGTAATTGTTAAAGAATACGTGCTTTCACATTCTTACCCCTATCGCCAATTCTACCATTATCATAAATACTTCAATGTATTAATATAGAGAGTATATCTCTCATATCCATAAGTGGAATTGAGAGCGTCTTTAATATTTCCTGCCCTCCGTAATTTGCATACTTCATGCGATCATTTCTTTGTGTAATAAATGTAAATTTACGAATCCTTATATGCAATTAAAAATGAATGCAAAAAATATGTATTTAATAAGCATCTAGTCAAACGGCATCTGGATAAGATACAGAATACAAATTGATTCGTTTTATATTTCTGTAAGTATGGTATAAACATTAGCAATATTTTCCGAGGTGCTTATGTGAACGGTTCTTATTTGAATTCGTTATAATGTTACGCAGGCTGTGGCTAGTTCAAGGTTTATATGGAAGTTAGAAGAATATGAAATTCGTTTTCTTATTTGATCCGTACCGGAAATAGCCCTTTCTTTATATTGACACGAGTGTATCTTTGGTTTACCTACTAGTATAATATATCTTCAATATAAGAAACTAGAATGAAAAACAGATATTGACTTGCAGAATAGATATAAAGATCGGTTTACTTATATAAATGTGTAACGCACGTTGCAAGTGTGACGTGTTCATATAGAATTTACTCGTCGTATATATTAAATTCCTAATACATACAAAAACACTCTCACCGAACAACATTAGCAAATATGTTTCTTGTGTTTTAAAATTTGTAAATAAAATTTTTGTAATTTTTTTTAATTAAACATCCTTTACACCATGCACAGTTCTAGTAACGTTAGTCAGTTTATTATCGACCATTGCCACTCATAAATAATTTAATAGCAGTATGATAGGGTTTTTTGGACGATGTTAAGTCGTATTTAAATGGAATAGAATAGCGATGGAAAATAAGGAAAAAATGTAATACAAATTAGTGGATTGAAGGGTTTAAGAAGAATGCGGGTTTTACCTTGAGTTGCTGCAATGTTTATTGCCTTTTTGGGTTCGACAAAGGCCTGATGTGCATATATATATATATATATATATATATATATATATATATATATATATATATATATATATATATTTTTATATGTAAAAGCATTTATAATAAATGGTATAATTGATTAATTTCCAAGCACGTATATTCCAAAAAACACTTTGAGACGCCTTAAATGAAATTCGTCGTATTCTTCAGCTGTCTTTGGTAGATAGTTGATACAGAATGAACTGTGATCATTGGGTTTTTATTAAACTTGAAGCAAAATTTAAGATTGACCTTATCTGCGCAGCCAAATAATTTTTTTGAAATATCATTTATTAAAATAAAGCACTTCTGTGAATTAAATTAGAAATATTACAAACAGACCTGCATTGATGCACAGATTAATAAATATAGGAAAGTACTAAAAGAAAAACAATCCGTATTTTTTTATTATGATAATTTAAAAATTTATAGATCGGATGATTTTCTGTTTATCGTAATAACTCTACCAAAATTTAGTAAAATAACTTGATATTTCGTCTTGAAGGCATTGAGAGAATTTTGAATAAAAATTTTCTAAAAATTCCCGTCGAGCATTATTCCAAACACTTGCTATGTAGCTTGTTTGCTACATGCATTGTGCGCATCGTTCATTTAATATCGCGTTATCTGCAAAGGAGATTCAAAAGTTTCTCAATATTTTCGCAAAATAATTTTACTATTTAACATTTGACTTCAATGTTTCTAAAATGGTCCTCCTCTGTGAATGGCTTTCTGCTCATATTGGCCAAGATGCTATGTGCACTCAGAATTTGAGAGATTTCATCATCACTATATTTTAGTAACTACAATAAAACATCATCACTAAATATTATTAACTACAATAAATAGAATAAAATATAATAAAGTGAAGATATCCATAAATTAACAGACCTACAATATCCGATATTGAATTATGTCAATGATTTTAGCGGAAGAGCAAAAAGTACGGTAATTAATTTTTATATATAATTGCGAAGTAGCAACTTTTGTATTAACACGTACATATTTTGAAACTACGTATTTATTGCCCATTTTCATAATATCAAATAGAAGAATTACATGTTGAGTCATCAAAAGATAACGAGGAAAGCAGTATTTCCAAGAAATTTCTTTCAGTTTAACTAGTGATTTTCATGACGTGAACTCAATTTAAAAAAAAATAATATGAGAATAACATTTTCTTACAAAAAAAGAATGTTCTGATTAACAAAAACCGTTCCACTAGTTTTTATTTGTTAAGCAATGAATATTTCTTATATTACAATCAAATATGAATTACACCATTTGTATAACACAATTTTCATTGAACAGAGTTACGTTTCTCTTCAGTGCATTGTCATCCTTACTCATACATATTAAATAGAAGTAAACCTCAAAACGTTGTTGGTTTTCAATCAAGCCAAGTTTTCATAGCGGCCGGGAAAAAAGAGCAGTGAAGCTTTTGCGAATCAACGGAACGATGAAAATAAGTCATACGTTTACATGAGCTTCAAAAGGTACAAAGGAAGGACCAACTTGAGGCATTTTAAGATATCACCTGGAGGAGATACTTCAATATGTTGTTATACCAGTAAGGTGTATCTACGAATTATTAAGTAGAAAGGGTGAATTATATATTTACATTAAAATAATCGAGCATTGATTGTTCGATCGGGCAGATATTGACGAATAATGAGAATGCATATTCGACTTTGAGGCCACGTTTTCAATTGGGCGTAATGCTATTTTTACAGATTAAAATTTAGATTCCAATAAATCACATTTGATTAATGTATATCGTGAATGGAACGAATTAAATGTGTGGCCAAGAAAAAGCTTAATATTAGAGAAAAACTACAGTTTAGAGTAAATTCAAATACGTTTATTTTTTTCCTTCTCAGCTATTTTACCAATTAGAAAAAATTACTAAACATAATTGAAACAATTATAATTAAACAATTATAAAAAAAAATCTTTTTTATTCTGACGAGTTTTCTTAACATTTTATCTTGTAATATTTCCATATACCTAAGCGACATATTTCTTTTTGCAATTTTCTTCATATTTTTCACTTGGAGTTGTAGTAAAATTGTTATAAATATTTTAAGCCTAAAAATATATTGCACATTACTGCGCGTACGTGAGCGAATAACGACATGATAACGTGCGTGCCTGCCTTCTCACTTGCGTGAGTGCATGCCTGTATATGTGACTGCGTGCGTGGCTACATAAAACAATTAACGAAATCTTCATAATTAATTTTTGTGTATTATATTCAATTTGTGTGTATTATATTCAATTTCAAACTGGCTTCACAATATTAATATACTTCCTAAGTATTTGTATTATATTGTCATATTTCACGAAAATACGTTAAAGTATAGTTTAATAAATAATACATTAAAATCACATCAGAGGTGGGAAACGAAAAAAAGTGTTCACTGAAATTCTTTTATTCTACAGTATTAAACTATCTGTTTATGACAACAATAAGAGGTTCGGACATTCCTAATTGTATTATTGAAAAACTTTTAATCACTGAATAATACATCCGATATTAATGAATGCTTCACCCAATTATTCTTAATCGCTGGGGGAAAAACATTACTAAAAGCAAACAACAAGAAATAGTAAAACTAAGATTGTTTTATATTTATTTTGAATGGACACATGATACAAGAAAACAATACAATAAATCGTATTTTTTTCCACCCAAATAAATAAGGAAAAAAAATCATATTTTTTTCAGAGTTTGTTTCATCTCCAAATAATTTTAATATAATAATTTATAAGCTTTACATAAAATAATATTTCTTTAAAATTCAAATAAAATTTTAAATAACATTGGTACAATCTTTATTTATTACAATTAAAAATCAATAAACGTTTTTACAGTGACACGAGTTGAAAAATATTTAAAAATTGCAGACGAAACATCTTTACGCCTTTATTGTATAAAGAAATAATTTGAAAGTTCTTTTATAAATTTTAAAATTATAACCAAATATAATTTGCCAGATTTCAGCTTATAATAAAAAAAAATAATATTATAAATTTTCCAAATTTCAATCACAGTCTGCATTTTACCATAAATGGTATAACTCATTACATCCTTATCAAAAATGTTACGATATGGATATTGAAAATTTGTATGTACAACGTTCCTAAAAAACAAGTAATATCGGTAAAATATTGATTACTGAGAAATGTGCCCAATACACACAAGCAACTTCATGGAAGTTCACTATAATTTATGTTCAATAAATCATGATCATCAAAAACATACATTTAAACTTCACCGCCTAATGAGGACTGGAAAATAAATAGCGAAATATAGTAATATTCTTAGTTAATGTTATTCCCACTAGAGCCTTGAAAAGTGTACAAAAGTTCTTTAAACACCTATTTAAAAATTATTTGCGTTTTATTCAGAAGATATGACTGTACAGTTTGAAGAGTTATACCCTAAAATATATCGACCCTTATTGCATTTTTAAGTATTTATTTCAAAGAATCTACTGTAAGCCAATATAGTGATTTCTTACTTAAAAATGCTGATTATTTCACACATAGTTGACACATCTCAGTCTGGATCTACCGGATCATTCAATATCGCTTGCTTTGACTGAAGACTGTTCTTTTCAATCCATATTTTATTTCAAATACAGCGACTTGATTTTCTAAAATGCAATATATTAATATCATCAGTCTCCATATATTCTCGAGATAATTTTTGCCACGACATATGCTGTTCACATAATGAACATATCTAAACTCTACAAAAAATTATTCAAAAACGAAATGATTAGTATTTAGTTATTACTAAAATATGTCAGAATAATAATGTCATTAACGCTCCACGAATAAGGACATCCAAGATGGGTTGAGGTGTGCGATGAACTTAAATTACTATCAAAACCTATTTCCAAATATCAGTCACCTTTTGCCCTCCAGCCTCTTGCAGGGCCCAAGATGTAGTAAGCGAAAATGTTTTTTCTTCATTAGCCTTTTCTTACAATGCTCGATAATATGTAGACATTATCTATAGATTTTAATATTTGATAGATTCAAATCTACTCCTTTTATTGATATATTATTTGATAATAGAATGCACTACTATTCTCGGAAAAGTTGCATCTACTTAGAAATATTACATCTACAGATTTATCTCTACCCGCGTAATTTATAGACAATCATATTATACATAAATTGAAGTTTAAAATAATCGCTGCCAATTGATTGAGCAGATAATATAGGCAAATAATACCGACGCCCATAACTAGAGTGATAAAAATTAGAAAACTATTAAAGTTCTTTATAAGCTCAACAATACGTTATAAAGATGCCATTATTCGTTTCCCACTTTATTAAAAATGCAGAATATTCTATGTAAATCATTATTTAATTTATTTTTTTTGATATTAAGCCGAAGGTATTCGAAAAATAAATATTTTATAATTCTTGATCACCTAAAATGTTACTGTAATAATTCGTGTCACGTCAAAATCAAATAATTACCTCTGACGTTGAAACGGGTCTGTCCCCTAAACAAAAAATTAATATATTGTAAATTCAACCAAGTAAAAGTATTAATCTGAAATAGTATTTTCAATGCGTTAAAAAAATCCAATCAACATGTGTCTACTTACTATAATTAATAAAATATTCAGGCTAAATAACATTAATTTAAGGTTTAAAAGATATTTCAGAAATTCCCTGTTTAAGTTTCAAAAATGCTGGGTCTGCCTAATATCCATTTGATAAAACGAAATTATCATAAGAGAAATCGCTTCTCCGATAGTCTATTGATTTGACACAGATTTTTCACTGTAATCCTATGATGAAGAAACTTCGGAGTTCACAGAGTGAAAAGCTTATTTTCCGGAATATATCTCAATATTTATTAGCTAAAATATTATTATGGAAATTTTTGAAAGGGTAAATAATATATGCATTCAAAGAAGGCATTTTTTATAGAGTCACTCAAAAGAGTCACTTATACGTTTGAAGTAATTATCTATTAGATTTTTATAGAAATCAGTTCAACATACATTTCTAAATATATCCATAAAAACATAACGAAGTTCTTCAAAATTGCTAAATTAAAAATTATGGAAATAAACAATATTACTACGAGCTTACGCAAAACCCGAAATTTTTTTACGAATTCGAGGTATTTTTACACTCTTGAAAGATGCACTTGGCAAGAGATGATGAAAGGTAATATTAATATTTGTAAAGAGTTAATAGAAATGCTATGTACCTTTGAAAATTTATATGTACCTAATGGTATACGGAATCCTAGTTTTAATGGTACTTAACAAATTTCCGCTGTAAACGTTTTAATAAATTTAAAACTGTCTCAAAACTTCACTTTGTCCAATTTTATGAGACATTATGTGATGAGACATTATGTGATGAAATTAATATAATTTACATGAAAATTTATCTCACATTCAATTGGACGTTAACTGCGCTTTATATGGTGAGACCATGTAGATCCAGATAATGGGATTTATATGGTAAGACCATGTAGATCCAGATAATGTTTGTGATTAACCATATACTTATATTAGGTTGAAATGTAACTCTTCTGACAAGCATGGCCGAAAATAGACATGACCTGTGAGAGAGAAAGTAATAACAATACTTACATCTTCTAAGAGAATGTGGAATAATCTATAAGAATTTGTTACCAAGATTTATTTTTTTCATATGGTTCTTGAAAAATATGCATAAGGTAGAGTTTTGAACGTCTCCTTTAATATATTTAGGAATTCGAATATTTAGAAAAATTATTGAAATACTTCTGATTCCTGGAGAGATGCCGTGAGATGACATTTGTTTTCACTTTCATTTCACTCGTTTACCACCCTAGAGCGCAATCGTGCTCCTCTGGTGTTATGCCAAAAATACGAAAAGCGCGATTACGTTGATCTTAATCATTAAAGATTTCATCTCTCTCTCCCTCTCTCTCTCTCACACATACACTTGAATCACACGCGTACTTTTTGTTATTAAAAGCTGACTTGTTTTCTTTAACAAATTACATATTCTTCAAACAGCAAATTTGCATCGAACTAATTTTGCATGACGCGTTTATTACATAAACCTCAGGTCTATTGTATAATTTATTAACATGAGATACATCATTGATTATTTTTTACATTTCCCTGGGAGAAATAGCATTTTTTCTAACGATGACTGAAGAGTAAACTAGAACTGTAGGTATGAAAAATATAAATGGTTTATTCATCCCACACTTTTAACGTGTTTCAAAGTATTGTGGGGTATTTAAACCATGTGTATTGAGTACATGAAAGATATACTACATTTTGATATTGTACCTAAGACATACAAGACATTAAAAACCATTTCTTAAGTTGTTAAGAATATGTCAAGCAGGATTTTTTTTATCCAAATTTTAAAAAAGTTTCGTCTTTATGATAAAAACTGATGTTTAAAACACAGAATCGGATTTTATTCTAAGAATTAATCGGTTTATGATTGCTCTGTAAATAAAACAAGCGTGGCACATTCTAACTCGGATCTCTATTTCATCACCTATCAGCAGGGTAGGCAGAGTTGAACGTATAACTTTGTGTGAGTGGTAAAAATATAATACAAATTTTATTCTTCATTAATGACTTAAATATGAATTGAAACCTAAAGTCGAGTTCTTGTAAAAAATGCAATATTAATATCATTATTTTTAAAATAGTCAATTTTAGTATCACATTACGATTTTATACAATAGTTTTATTACAATATAAAGCATATTTTTATTTTTAATAGCATTTGAATCCGTGTCCTCTTAATGACCATTTGATACGTCCCACTGGACTAAAGATAGTTTTTTAAAAGATTTGTTTTGTAATATAATAATACGTAATGCTTTTACACTGCATAGGAGGATATTTAAAACATGGTATGAAATTTGGTTGATCTTAAGTAAAAAATTCAGTATTTTTAAAGTACAGTCTAAAAGAGAAATCTTTTTTGAGCAAAACACAATGTCAATTTTGTTTCATAAACATATTATTCCAAATCAATTTACAATCACTATTCAGTACATCGTGCAAACATAGAGAAAAACACTATCGTATCTTTATGACTACACGATAGAAGTGAAAACTAAAATAAAAATAAAATAACATACACATATCATATTAAACTACTCTCAAGTAAAATGTTAAACACTAACTGTATACACTTGAAATATTAGAGTGATTATAAATAATAACATACGATTATTATATTAAAGTGTACTTAAATGAAATATTACTCCAAAATAAAGTAATCAATCCAAAAAAAAGTAATTCTTGACACGATGCACTCCGTGTTTGACAGTAAACTCGCTCGGCCGATTTTCATTTAAAAATCGGCGACTTTTATAAACATTGGCACATTATATGCTGTATAAATAATGTAAGTATCGGGTTATATTTTTCAAGTGAACGAATGAATATACTAGTCAAAATAGACTCTGTCAAAGATGTACATAAATTAGTTTAATGAACATCTTACCATGCGACTAGAATATTTCCCTTCTACTTATCCCACAACTGATATGATACTTTTCCCACTATGATATTATAATAGTACCGTATATTTTCAATCAGTGCAGTTATTTCAAAATAACTAATGTAAATATTTACATGGATAAAAACGTACACGCGTCAGGAATAACTCTTTTAGTAATAATTTCAAACCCATCTAAACTTACGGCAGGTATTCATTTCGGAAGAAACGCCCCGAATACATGATTCAGTTAAGGGAAAGAAACCTTAGGGAAAAACCCATTCCCTACAATAAATATATCCTTAGAGATTTGTTATCGCACCTCGCACGAAATAGACGAATATATATTCTGCTGGCGCCCTCATCATTTATCCTTTATGCAACTATTACTCGGTCCTCTCGATGCTGCCTGTACCGAAATCCGCTTGCAATTTGAATAGTTTAACGCTATTAACTTTTATGTTCCGATTTAGCCGTGACTGTAAATTGCTGCTTAAAAAAATGTTTACGGAATAGTTTCATTCTATGCTTAGTCAATCGAAATGATGAATTCAATACTTATTAAAAATAATATCTAATGCGATGAATACTTTACCACTCAGTTTCACCGTTATTAAAAATGGTTGACCTATTAAATATGAATTTATTATTTTGTTAAATTTCGTTCGCAGGTATTTTTAAAGTTTCGAGGAGAGAGAATAAAGAAACTTGTACAACTGTCATGTCTGTTCATCAACGTCCGTCTATCATAGACACATAGTTTCTACATGTTTAGATCTATGTAAATGTAATTTTGCAAGTAAATTTTACTGATAATGAAATAACAGCTTAATTTTCGTAAATCTTATGTAGCAAAATATTAAATAGATATTTCTTAACGCCCCAGATACAGTTGCAAATGGAGGAAAAATTTCTTTTGTGCATCCCATAGAGTTGCGTAAAATTAAAGCGATTGTTCATATAGGCAATCAGATAATCCTATTTGTTTCATCTGGATCTATATGATCGGAATGCACTATAAGTTATCCATAACATTTCAAACTTTCTAAATAAATATTTTCTGTTTGCAGTACGTCACAGCACTTGACGAGCCAATTACAGTATAATTAAAAAAAAACAGTATTAAATATTTTCCTTCATAAATTCTACAAATGTATTTCTATGTTTGTGTGTAGCGTGTGAGGCAAAACATTTCAAAAATAAACTTTGCTTCAAGTTATAGAAACATTTTCTTCAACGCACGTTGAGCACGTTGCAGCATTTTTAAAAAAAAAAGGCGCGTTTTACTTTATTCTGAAAAACTCCTTTATAAAATTTATATGCTAGGGGAACTGTTTACGAATATTATATAAAAGCACACGCAGATAATATTAAAGCACAATCCTAAAAAAAAATACGTTTCTAATTTCATAGACGTGCGGAATTGTTTTATTCGGAAAATGGCATTGAGTCCTTTTCGATAATAAACTAAAAGGTGCGTTAGGATATAAAATGACAAATCTCTTTATATCACTAAGACTTACAATTTACATATTAGCGACTTGGAATAAATAATCTAATTAGATCGCTACACTAAATCCAATTAAATTTGATTGTATGACCTGTAAATAGAATTGAACTTAACTCGATTTAAATTAAAAGGAAAATTGAATAACAAATGAGAAGTAATTAATGTTAAAATACGAAAGCAAATTCCAGAAATAGAGCATTAATTAAGGCTTCTAAATAAGAAACTTCTCAAATAGTTCACGACCTATTTGTATCAATGAAGAATAATTGAACTATGCTTTTCCTAATTGCGATTCAATTCTGTCAAGTAATCAATTGGATTATAAGGACACGAATCCGAGAACTTGGAAGTTTTGTTTACAGATACCATCACGTTATGTTTTATTATTGTTACTAAATGGTATTTTATTTCTGCTGTTAACATTACAAAATTAATTTTCAAATCGACTCGGCGTGTAATCCGTAAATTTAACAGAATGTAAATTTACTTCACATTTGCATTTATGGAAGTTAAGAAATTTAGTACGTTATATGCAAATATTAAAAAAATAATAATTTTCATATTTATGTGCCATTATAGATTTGCTATATTTTTACGGTTTAACTTAAACTTATTAACTTATTACTGAAGTGAAAAGATATCTAATGGATTATGTTTCACTCAGTATGGGAAGACAAAAAAAATTTGCATTTGAAACTCATGTCCACCTAAACTATAAAAATTGTGTTCCGTGCATTAATAAAAGGGGACAGTAAAATATTATTTCATATATTTATATAACAATTACATATTATACTACAATAACATACATTAAAAAAGCCGATTTCTTGAATAAACGATATAAAAACAAACCTTCTAGACCATAAAATTAGACCGCAAACCTTTCTAAATATAATATAATTTTTACTGACGTCTAGTAATAGACTTGTGAAGTTTTAATCATATTCAGTTCGATGATCTCTTAGCAAACTTGGTACCTTTATAAATATATAAATTATATATAAATTATACTCTGTGTAAATTCATGGAATTATAAAGGATTAGTTCCCTTTCTAGAAAAAGAACCTTTTTACTTAACTACAGTGAAATCAGAATGACAGTTTCATTAATGACTTTATATTCTTTACATAAAGTTTGTATCACTAATCCTAAGAAAGTCCTGGGAAACGTACAATACAGTGTACAATACTGCACTCGCAATGAAAAAATAAGATAATCAATAAACAAAATAATTGGCAAATATACACTTGAAGTATTCACGTAGTTTAATATAAACTTAATATAAATTATTGCTGCTTCTTTGTAAGCATTATAATTTATTTCCTTTAGAGTCAAAAGGTGGAATGGGTTTATTCCAAAGTTTTTACTTGTAAGAATAAAATTACCAATTATGTGATAATCATTTATTTGAAAGTGAAATAACTTCTCATTGTAAAATAAATAATTTCGATGATATTCAGGATAAACTTACTTAGAACTCTTATATTGCATTTCATATGCTACTTATTATTCGATAACTTATTGCTAGTTATCTATTATTAGTCGCAGTTTTATTGAGTGACATTTGTGGACACTGCTGTCGCAACATTAACGTATTTGTGGACATTGTTGTCGCAACTTGAAATAAGATATGTATATAATATAAATTGTAAGTTGTGTGTAACCAAAATGTTTTCAAGTTACTTCAAAAATGTAGAATCGACTTGAAGTGTATAATTTTTTCTTTGGTTGTAAATTAATTACCTAAAAATGTTTGAATTTTATCAACACTTAGGTGCATGTAAATATTTAAACATCCAAACTCTTTCATTGGTCTTAGTGTTTTCATTAAATTATAATAAAAATTGTAAGATCTAAATTCATCATTATAGTTTCCAGTAAACTTTTTATCGTAAGATGAGAAAAGGTGGCGTGGTTTTATGAAAATTTCCCGAAAACTTATATAAAAATTCCAAAAAAAAATCTCTGCTCGTTTACCTTTTTAATTGGCAATCTTACACAATCAAAAACAAAACCTTTTTAATAAACAGATGTTTTCAAATACCTATTTTTCAGATGTTTGCCGATTGCGTCAAAGGATTTCGAAAAAAAAACGATTATGATTGACGCACCAATGCGTGAGTTTTAACTACGTGACCATTTTTTTTGTGAGAGCAAGACTCTTGCGTATTTTCTAAATAAAAAGAACTTATTTTGCTTGCTATTTATTCAAATACAGGAAAACGATGAGAATGTATCAATAACATGTAACTTGAATTAATCTTAGACGTTAGATTGCGATTGCAAACCTATTTGTTTATATTTGTCGGCGGAGTAAATCAGTTTTAAAATATCGGATGTCGTTTTCAAGTAGGAATGGTGCTCCTTACATGATTTGTTGATGTTAGTCACGATAATCAAAATGGCTGTCAGAACTGCGATATTTAATCGTGTTTTCTTACTTGTACATATCTTATTCATTAGAGAAAATCTATTTCGATAGGTACGTTACTTCCAGGCAGACATAAAATATATTTAATAGTTGTACGAAAATTCATACAGTTGAGATTGTTATTACGAAAATATGTGAGAAACTCCACTCAAAAGTCTTCGGTAGCAATATTCTTAGTTTTACAGCTTATCATTTTTTCATCTGTGACTTAATTAAAAATAAACAAAAACTCGTCGAACACTTACGTATCTTGACTACTGCTGACAAATCCTATTATAATCAGTAAACCCATCATATTCTGTATTTTCTTCCTTCTCTGTACTTCTTCCCTGTACAAATTTTCCAATTCAAACTTCTAAATCGCTATTGAACTGACACCACCTTTCCAAGCATTCTTTACTTGTCTTATAAAATACAGTCGCCACAGTTTTTATATTTTCTACAATAGCAGCGTCAGTTTGTTGTAATTTCACCATTAGATTGCGGACGACGTAAGAAAGGAAAATCGAGCTCTCTTTAAGTACCAAGGTACCTTGAAGACGATTCGTTTCCTTCGTAAGTTCTATTGCATATATGTTTTGTCTTTCAATTTTCAACACGGCTTGATAAAAAGTCGCAGCCTGTTCATGCATGACATTTAGTCATGATTCAGAACTGAGTTTTTCTAAATATGTTTTGAAAATATTTGTATCGATGCTTAGAACATAACTTTATGAAGGTTAGAACCTTTTTAATATACTCTACTGCACCGTCATTAACGTGCCACCTGGTTTTACTATAGCTCAGCAGTTTCTATTACTCTGTTTAGTCTAACTTTAGTTACAAAAATCTTTTAGAACTTCCATTCGAACAATGTAAATGTAAAAGAATGTAAATTTTTGCAACGATATATCCGAAGTCGGCTGGGAGAAGCTGGGGAAGCTCTTTTGATTGCGTTGTGAACTATGTGGGTTCCATATCCAATCCCAGTCTTCCGAGTGATAGGTCCAATTTTGCCTAAATATGATTACTCTCTTTTCAATTCTTTCTTCCAAAATTAAAGTCAATGTTGTCACCACAAAATGCCAGTATTGTTTTTTTTATTTAAATCATTGCTAAATAATATCTCTTTCAAATAATCGACAACTTTGTACGATGTTTTGCCTGGCTGCGCTCGAGACTCTAAAATCTTAACTTTCACGCCTTCATAAGGTAAAAAATAGCGAATAAAAATATGGAATAATTTTGTAGTCCGTTAACAAAGTTATACAGTTTGTTTTGCAAAAGGGCTGTTTCTATTTATCTGTCACCATAGGTAAAAACACATTTACGACAATAGCCTGAGATTTTGTAAGAACACATTTAAGTTTTCACTAAAATTATGTTTGAATAAAATTAAAAGCACAGTAATTTGAGCGAAAGCTGTGATTCTCTTACACCATGCTATACGTACACGTAACTTCCGCAGCAGCTCCATCCAAAATTTTTGAAAGTGCGCAAATCGATTCTTTTGATAAAAATAAACATTGACGAGCTTGAAGCAGCAGATTGTATTATCCATCCCGCTGTGCCGCATGTCACTGGCTCTCTCTTGTTCACACTGCAGCCGCCCATGCTGCTGTCCTCCTCGCGTTTTGAATGCAATAAATATAGATAAGCACATAAATCAATTATTGTTTACTCTGCTATAATAAACGTTGATGATAGCTAGGAGAAGATTAGATTTTGTGTCGTCAATATATCTGGAATATAAAAGTTGCAGAATATTTGAAAGGACAAAACATCACTAAAACAGTGAAATTCATTTGACGAAACACATAGTATTTCCAATTTTCTTATATTGAGCCGAAGCATTGATATTGAGGATACAGTACCGATGCACTAAAGATGTGACGTTGGAAGTGTTTACGTAGAATTTTTGGATACCTCATCACACCAGTATATCGATTCTCAGAAGACTCCAAATAAAAAAAGGTTATCGTTTATTGGGGAAATATGAATCCTGAAGTTCTTTGAATACTTTAACGGCAATAAAAGCTCAATGAAGCGTCTGGTAATGCAGAGAAATGAGGGTAAATATCACGGGGACTCTATCCCTTACAAATCACACACTCCAAGAAACAATGTGGGTTCGCATAATGCCAGAAATAGAGATAGATGAAAACGCGTTTTGAGAATGCCCACCTAAACGTCGTCCAAAACAAGACCACGATCATTTCCTTAAGAATGCATAAATGAGAGGAAAAATAATTATATATATAAATAAGTGTGTTTTTTCTATTTAAGTCACAAAATAAGTAGAAAAATTTGATTCATTTTATCTTTTAAATTTATCTTCATGTGTATCAAAATTTAAAAAAAATTTATTTTCTCGAAAAAAATATTTAACTACTAATGAAAATAAGTCTCCCTTTTAAATCATTTCATTCTACTCACTAGAATTCATAGGTCACTAGTACCGACAGCATTGAAGTTGAGTTGAATTACTGCTTACTCTTAACTCAAAGCATGTCCTGAGATTTAATTCTTAAGTTAGTCCCTTAAGCTTATATGTATATATATATATATATATATATATATATATATATATATATATATATATATATATATATATATATACATATGATATAAAAATTCTACACAGATACTTAAAACAGTAGATGAAACAAAGATTCACCATTATATGCTAGAGAAAAAGCGACAGTCAAGGCAGATTATCAAAGTTAAGTGAAGATGTGTCACAAAACAAAAGTAAAAGGTGAAAGGGTGCCAAAGAAAAGGCAAACGGTTCCAGGGGTGAAGAAAATCATGTCTACAGTTTTTGAATTTTTTGTGGTATAATATGCATACACTACATAAAAAAGACAGGACCACGATGGGTGGTTTTTATAATTCTCTGTACTTCACGGGCTTTTTCTAGGCTATACCTCCATATTTGGATAAAAGGAAAGTGCACTTTCATCAAAACAATATTCTACATACGTATGAGTTTGTGGTTATAAAATCTCTGGGCTTCAAACTCTACCGGATTTATCGTTCAGTGTTTAGGTCTTCTTTCTAAACCTAAATAAATACTTTGCCAAGCAAAGATTCGCATTCAGTGATGAAATCAAGCTAGCGACAATCACTTATTTTGTACTAAGAGTCATACCATAATATTAGCAAAACGGTAGGAAGTTGATACTTTAAATGTGGTGGCCGATGAGGTAATATACATATATATATATATATATATATATATATATATATATATATATATATATATATATATATATATATATACATATATATATATATATACATATATATATATATATATATATATATATATATATATATATATGTATATATATATATATATATCTATACGCGTTTTGTACAAAATTACGCTAAATAGACGAAAAATGTTTATTGTACAAAATTATTTGTGTTAACAATATTTCTCTTGCATTTTTAATTCTATTTAATTATATTATAATATTATTGTGATGTGTGTTTTTAGCGTGTATTTAACACGCACATATCGTATTAGCTAAAACTCAAAAATATTCATTTTTGAAAGTTTTAGAGAGGGCAAATTTAATACTCGATATTTTCTAAATTCTGCATATAGTTCGAGACGTTATTTATTTTTTAAAGGGCTTGTTGGGATTTCACAAATATTTTTATTCACAATTTTAAGTTTTATGTCTCTAGTAATATATGAGGAAATATGCAAAAAAATTATATTCCTCGCCAAATTTTCCAAAAACTCAATCTCACATTATGAAAAAATATGGATGTTATAAACTCATGTAAGAGTTGAAGGAAAACTTTGGCTATAGTTCTCGATTTCATTATTTTTCAAATATTCCTTACCTGTTTATACCTAGAAAATATATGGGAGAAAGTTGTAGTATTAAAACATTGTAATATATTTATGCTATTAAAAATTTATATTTGTAAATAGTTCAATAGAATTACCATTTATGCTCCAATATTGATTAGTGCAAAAATATGTATGGAACCCCATTACTGCGAGCTTTACTTGTACTTTAAAGGTTTTTTAAACATAATAAAGCCAGAAAATCCTTCAATATAATTTTGATGTTAAACATGGCTAAGCAAGATAAAACCCTAACATTTTTCTTTAAAACTATTCAGCAAAAGTATGGAGCCGTGACTATTCCACAAGTTTTATATTTTATTTTGAAGCATCAGTAAGTGATACTTATTTCAATTTCATTTGGTTAATAGAATAATTAGAATACAAGAAATTAATTGTATTCCAGTGCTATTCTTAGATGTATAAATAAATATACCACTGCCACTCTTCAAGCCGTATTTTACTTTGCAGTAACGAATGTTTCGATATTAGATAAAATCACCCAAAAGAGAAAAAACCAATTCACAATTTTATTGTTTTAAGCACAATATATTTTTCAAGCGAAGAAAATTTTTCCAAAACTAAGAAGGGAAATGATGAGAATAAGAAGAAAAACAGACATAGATTCTAAAAAAAATTCAATTCATAAAACTTAACATAGTAAATTCCCAAAATTGGTAAAAATATCTCAAATCCGTGCATCCTCCCATTATAGTTTTAAATATTACTAACGACATATATACGGAAATGGCATAAATCATTGTTGTTTCTTAATATTAACTTCCTTTTAAAATATATTTTGTGTATGTGGAGCGCGCACGGGCCCGTATGTGTGCATATGAATATTTAAGTACACATATATACGAATGCATACGTTTGTAAATGAAGGAATTTAAGTCTAGAGTTTGTGTACGCATGTACGTAAGAGCACGTGTGCTCATACGAGTGCGCGTATGCGTGCGTACGTGTGTCCCCGTGCGCATGTATGTGCCCGTGCCGTCCCCGTGCGCTTTCGTGCGTTTGTACGTTTGTATGAGCATGTGCGTGTTTATGTAAGTGTGCGTATTTATGTAAGTGTGCCTGTTTATGCGCATATGTTCAATCGTGTTCTCACGCGTTTATTCATATTTTTGTGTCGATGTGTTTGTATATCAAAAAACAGATGAAGGAATAAATACAAAGGGCACCGTGGTACTCCAAGCTAGCTCAATGAATATAACAGCTGCGGAATATTTTCAAGAGCACTTTTAAAAAAATAGGTGTGGTATTACTGAATATAAAAATTTATCAGTAACCAGTAGCTTCTTCCTTAAGGATAACTAATATGGAGACGTGGAAATTAGCACACTTGTTTATGAATTAGTACACTTGTTTATTTTGAATGCCTGGGAATTCGAAAAAATTTGTTTATCTTTACTAAGTGTCGAACAATCGTTCAATTTCAATTTAATTTATTGAGAATGCACAAAGTGAGGTAAGACAAGGTATGTAACTTATATAAAGATATTGTTTTCGATAAACCAAAAAATTAGATATAGAGATAAGTAGTGCCAATTGAATAAAATCCACTTTTATATACATTTTTTGACAGGTAATAAAGAGGTTTGAAACTCTCCGGGAAAATTTTAAAGCAATCTTCATAACTGGCGTAAGATAGAGTCACGTTCGTAACAACAATGATGCGTTCCCATTTTTGGCTAGCAGACTACCAGTTACCTGCAAATTACTTACAATATTAGAATTTCAGGTTTTCATGAATTAAAAGAAAACAAGGAACTCTTATAAGATCATTCATGTATCCATCCCCTTGTCCGTAGGTCGCAACCATTATTCTCAGAAAGTAACATAAACACATATACACATACGCGCGCGCACACGCGCACATACACACACACGGAAATATATATATATATATATATATATATATATAGATATAAACCTATTTACAATATTCCCCGCCTTTATTTACCTATATGTCTTGCTTATATTCTCATTTTCAACTCCTTATCAACAGATTCGTTAAAACGAAGGTCAGAGTAATTGTTTCAATAAAGAAGGAAATTTATTTTAAGAAATCTTATAAAATGAAAGACGGTAACAATATACAAAGCACCATGAAAAGTTAAAAGTCAATAAGTGTTAAATCTTAATTTAAAAAAATAAACCGAAATTGTCTGATATCTCTTTTGTAGAAATCGAAAAAGTTTTCAAAGGTTTATTGTGCAGGTTATTGCCACCTATAGCGTTTACTTGTTATGGACAAATTTACATGTTCCATCAGGACTAACCGAGAATAGTGTGACATTTATGTCAATTATGCAATTATTTATGCAATCGATGTATAATTATAATGTAACGTTGTGTGTGTAACATAGTGATCTCTATGAAGAACGATTTGTACCAGAATCTACCACATAAATGTACGTGTTTAGCAAAATGTAAATGTCTATACGTGAATGGAACTTGCAAAATACACGGTTTAAGTTTTCATCTTACGCGTTAATTTTTATAAGAACTTATAATGACGTTGCTCATATCTATTGTAGCTTCGATTGGATTTGAAATACTGTATATCCATTATTTAATCGTGTTAACTCGAATGTTTATACCATCGAATTGGAAAGACTTTAAAATGAATATAAATTACTGAAAGAGAAGATTCTTAAATTAAACACAACACAAACCTTTCAAACTTCCCGACGAGATTTTTTACAACACTAAACTCGATGCAGACAGGAAAAAAAATAAATGCTCCTGGCTTTAATTTTGCCAACGTTTACAAAAAATGTAAAATCGGTATTCTAGTAGTTACATGATTCAATGAACTGTATGTGTGTATTTCTGTATAAGAGTATCAGTTTTTTAATAATAATGCTAATGCAGTAAGTATTGAAGAAAAAGACAAACGTAATTTTCAAGTGACTTATGGCATAAGTAGTACACATTACATATTCATGCTAGAATACCACCTAGTTTTCTGATAAAAAACGAATATACTATAAAAATAGGGTAGGCAAATATCTATGCCATTGTTGGTATTATAAATTGTTCTACGATAAATTTCGTAAAATTGCTGCAATTAACATCAATAAATATTTGAGAAATATGGCTAAAATAATTGTTACAAGAAAAACACCGTACTCTTATCCGCATTTAGCGACAGATCTAAACTAATGACGATATTAATAATGATATTTTGAAAATGTTACAGACTTTCCAATACTTGGCTTTAAGGTTTTTGGAATATTAGTAACGTATGAAACTATTTCTGAAAGCTAAAAATGTAATATTTTGGTCTCCTGTATTGAAATTTTCGAACGGTATTTCAATTTTGTATAAAAAATATATTTTTTAAATTGACAATTAATTAACCACTTCGTTAAGTACAAACTTGTTCCAGAAAACTTACTACATAGCATCTTTTACCTGTCTGACCATCAAAATAACTTAAATTAAAATAAATAAACATTTAGCTTACTAATTTCATTACGAGACTCGATCTTAGTTTATAAACAATATTTTGATCAAAATATTCCGTAAAAAAACACCAAGTAATACACAATCCTTTTCTACGTGCGAAGAGAAATTCAGTCACAAAATCCTATCACGTTGTACTTGTTTACGTCTATACGCAGCAGAAAGGTTAAGAAAAAATAAAAGGATACGCAGTAAAGTCTAAATGACGCAATATTGAATCAGCGTGCTCCTCAGATGTTAGATTTTTATTTGAATTTCGATTGCCATTTACCCGTAGATTGTTGAGATATATTGGTTTTTGTTTTCCTGAAAAATATGCTATTAAAATTGTTAAATGATAAAATTGTTTCTTGGAAAAACATATACGGTACTTCCGTTTTTCCCTTACTTTTCTTTAATGATACATGTATAATTTTATGAAGTCTCACACCAAAAAGTTTCCGGGAAAAATTAACTTTTTTTAAATAACAACTATTAGGTCATGTATCGGTTTTTGGTCACTTATTTTAATCGGTTTGGATATGGCCGACTGTAAGAGATGGCGCATCCATCTTTCTGTCTGACAACGGAATTTAAGGGTCAGGTGTAATTAAATTAGTCATAGAAGGAATACTAAAAAAACGCCTGTAGTGTCGCCCACAAAACAGCTAGGTGTTTTAAGATAAAATTTCTTAAAACTTATTAATTACGAGTGGCATTCGCACTACGAGGGTTCCTTATACACTTACACCTAAAAAGGTTTAAGGTTTCATAATATTTCGACTCAATATATTTACGATTAAAAATGATTGAATATAATGTAAATATATTTAAATATATTTACTTTATGTTTAATAATGTTTACATTTATTTAATACTCACGTATTAACTATTAAAATAATGCTTAGGGTTATTCTATTTCAACAGTATTTCTACATCAAACAATATCTTAGAAGAACAGCTGTGACAGGTGGTCGGACACGTGTGCAATCTTAAAAGAGTCCTTATTTTTCTTTTAAACACTAAAATGCCATCGATGATTGACACTTTAACATATGATATAAGTAGAATTTTTTGTTTCTTCGATTAATCTTGAACTTTCTTTTATCATATTTCCATAAATTGTACACATTTTTAACCTCATCATAGATTTCACAATCTATACATATAATAAATCGTAAAGAAACTTGGCCTGTACATTGAACATTTTTTAAGTAAAACTAAATGCTACCAGCTAAAGACACGCTAGTAAGATCAGTTTTTAGAATTTTAGTCTGTTGGTCTGTTTGTCTGTACTGCACGTTAATTTTAACATGAATCATGAGCACATACAAACAAATTACCCGAGTTTAAACTTTTACTTTTCCCGATATAATGTGTGAAAGCGTCGTCATTAAGGTTTTATTTCACATGAATTAATTTCTACAAAATACTTCCATTTTGTGTTTAAATACTATAAATGCAGTATTATTTAAAACGAGACTACATTTTATTGTAACATATAAAACTTAGTCTTATTTGTATGAACCCACAATTTCTAGCAACATATTAAATATATGTTATTTGAATAAGATTACATTTTATGGTAATATATAAAATATAGCCTTATTTGAAATGAGACTACGTTTTATATATTGCTATAACACACGATTTAATATGCGGATAAAGCCTATAGTCGCGTACCGTGTTTTGCTCCCAGTAAAACCAAACTAATGATGGGTAGCACTATTACGCACCTGCTACATGGCGCGTAACTTCCCGTATTAAGCTTTGCGGCCTACTTTGTTGACGGATAAAATTACCTATCTGTTTATAGGCATATATATGTAGACGAAGTATGTACATATAAACGAGACACCAACTAAACTTTCAATTTCCGTGCTTAGTTATTACTATATACTTTAAATCGTTGATAGTTTTTCTTATAACAGTTTTCCATCCGCCTCTGCTTAGAACTGAAAAACTTGTTTTCACTATTTTCTCTAGCAATGAGGTTTACACTATTCTTTCTGGTGCTCAAAGAACTTTGTTTTTAAAATCTTTCTTTTATATTATGGTCCACTCACGGCATTTCCCCCTTCAACCTTCAGAGATAAATATAAACGATAAACACCCTTCAGGGATAAATATAATTTATGCCCGAATAATGCTATTCAATGTAGGGCAGCATTTTTAATCACACACTTCATTTCCATTTATATGCATTGAAGAAAACATATACTCGATGCAATAACATTCCGGTTCATGGTCTCAAAACATCACTAATTTCCTTTTAGATTTAAATAATGCTTCCATATTAATTTCGCGCACGCCGAGGGCTTTTGTTCAAGTTGTGACGATGTAAGTAGTTATTATTCGGTTAATTTTAGAAATAATCAACTTTTAGCACAGACAAGAGAATTTTCTTGTGAAAGTTAAACGATTTTTTAATTTTTATGTACTTATCATGACTTACATTTATCTTTGAAAAATGGCATTTGCCTCCAGGCCTCAGTCATTGCGTGGATGTGTACGAGAACGCGCTACAGGTAGCAATTCTGGACTGATATTGTTGACCTTTTTTTTTATATAAAGTGCTTAACTATCAGAATATAGGCATGTTGACTTTCAAAATGGTTTATAGGGAAATTTAATTTTTATAAACAATTTTCCAATTTCCTTCAAAAACTTTTTATTTTCATGGTAGGCAACCGTTCTCTGTTTTGTATGGATATTTATTCCCGTTCTCTGTGGTCCTGGTTGTTTTTATATATATTTTTTTTACCTGTTTCTTATAATTATTTATTTAATAATAAACAATAAAAAATGAAACGTGTAAATTTTTAGTCTTACCAAAGACAGTTACTTTTTTGGTTAAAACATTTAAAAAAACATCAAAAGGGATGAAGGAGCAACTTTACCGCATCTTTTATTATAGAAATACGCCATTACTGCATTTCTGCTGACACCTTTTTCCATTATAGGAACATTTGAACTTAACGTTTCTTACAAATCTCATTCCGGTTTGTATAAATGCAAAAACTATGATATAAATCATTCTCCAAAGCAATGCTGCTATTGCAGTCACTTTGGTAAGGCTACACCGAAAAAGAGTTCTGAGCTGTTCTACTACTACTTCTTAAATCTCAGTTTCTATATTAATTGACCTCTCGGTAAGACAAAATTGCCTATATTATGTGAAATCTGCAAAAAAAAATACTTAAATAGCTTTAAAAAAATTGTTCAGATACTTATGAAGATATCAATACGGCTACTCTTCTTTTGTATAATGAAATTAGTTTTTTTCTTGATTTGTAAAATTTTCATCTTCTCTAAGTTTGGAGAATTAAAATATTAATAATTTTCAAACTCTAGCACCGAAAAATGTATGTGCAAAAGTGGAATATAATTATTTAAGATGTCTTTCTTTATCGGGGGCAAAATATACTTATATGTAGATACAATTCGTTGGCGCTATTCCCATCACAAACTAATCAATATCAGGTCACTCTATTACACCGTTATCGGAATTTTTAGTATATTTTAATGAAATACCTGAATAGAAAATATTTATAGTAACTGAGAATATGTAAAGAACAAATTTGGTACATACTGGCTCGCTAGGTAGGTCCTGGGCTGCAATTGCGTAGCTAAATGCCACAGACCAGTGAGTAGCAGTAGCGCAATTACTGCGAGAAGCTACGCACTGTGATACACCCAAATCGATGTTGAGTTTGAGTTTTAACGACAGAGACGCCCAGCAGTAAACTGAGGCAAATTAGTTGATAGATTTTACATTAATCAGAATAATTTGATGATTGCTAAACAATACACAAAATGGGATAATTTGATAATCGTTGTTTGTTTACTATTTAAAATTGCCTCAAAATTTCTTTCTTATTTTTTTTAATATCTCTTCTGCTCTCTCGTACAACATATATGCGTAATGTCTTGACGTTTATCACAAATTCAATCGCAATATTCAAAATCATGCATTAAATTTGCAGAAAAAATTTTTAAAAAATCTAACATTAGGACATATGATGTATATACACTGTTTTTTTCTTTTTAAGCATAATATGTTTCAATTTAAAGACGATATTCTTTAGTACGGCACGTAATGAAATCATATGCCTGTTGTACCCTTACAAAGAAATTAATTAAATAAGGTTCGACAGTACACCCAACATGTATTTATTATATACGCTTAACGTTAGTTTTTATGAGCTCTTTCCATATATCAGACATTTGTAAGTCACCATTTATAATGCTGTATACCTGTCATCCAAAGTTAAATCTCCTACTGGCTTTCCATGTTCTTAAGGATGATATTACAAAATGAAAGGGCGATCCGGCATCCGCTTATTCTTAAACACAAATAATGTTTCTGTTGGTTCATCAATAAAACAAGTATCAGATGAAACACAATATTCTATTTTTAATTAATTTATTTCCAAAGTAAAATTTTAACCCCCCATTATTTTGTTATGGATTTTCTGT
Organism: Druceiella hillmani; assembly: GCA_039881145.1. Classification (NCBI taxonomy): domain Eukaryota; kingdom Metazoa; phylum Arthropoda; class Insecta; order Lepidoptera; family Hepialidae; genus Druceiella; species Druceiella hillmani. Next base: position 6,081,380 of record JAYKKI010000075.1, on the reverse strand, counting down.
TACTAATTTACTTAGTAAAATGCTATTATTTTTATAAACAAATAAAAAAATTGCTAACATCAAACTAACATCTTCAAAGTTAGACATTGTCATCATTTATTCTTTTCCTGTAGAAACATTACCATCAGCCAATTATTACTAGGAAAGTCTTTAAAATGAATCATAATTGCAGTAAATAAATAAAACGTACGCAAAATTTCTCGACCCGGCCTACCATTACAGCTTTAATAAAGCACATATACATACATCTATTGACTGAAGCTTGGAATAGAAACAAAGCAAAGGAGGGAGATTAAATACCAAGCTATGACGATATTTTTAAGACCATTTTTATGTGAAAACAATGTTGACGTGCTAGAAAGTCATTAGTTTATATATATATATATATATATATATATATATATATATATATATATATATATATATATATAAATATATATAACAAATACATTTTTGTTGTATTAACTTGAAAGAATGATAATATAACTTTTTCAGCAGCACTAGATAGATAAAAGAAAATTGTCGTGATTGATAGTTGTAAAAAGATATGTAGCAAAAATAAAATATTGACTTTGACTTTGAACTTGTCATCGATTAATCAGAAATTGATCGCCGAACATAAATTCTATGCAAATAGTGCTATTAACGACAATACTTGCTACTTAAAATACTCATGTAACAAGTATTTGGATTTTACTTCATAATATAACTGGATATTTTATATCTAGTATCCCTTAATATTTATTCAAATTTAATGATTTAAACCTATTAATTTTTTTACGAATAATCATGGGAAAACACAAACTAGGCCACCTTTTTAATTATTTTGTGAAGCATATTTTAAATATAATAATTCCAGTTATCAGAGGGAGGGTAAAAGATGAATATTTTATTCGAAAGATCCTCTTTTTCATAATTTAGATTATAATTGATTACGTTACGTAAATTTATAACCAATAATAATTCAAATTTGCATGTAAAATTATTTTAAATATCACTGCCCGTTTTATCCCGCATTAACTTCGTCATCGGCTATATTCCTCCTTACATTTATCCTATATTCTACGCAGGTCGCATAATCAGTAATAACCAAATTCATACCAATTTCTCTACACGTATATGGCCTGCGTTCGTTGTATTGATTCAATTATTAATGGTCTAACCGAACTTCATCGGAGTGATAATTTGTTTCGCCTAACAACTAAGGGTGAAAATGTAGCGGCGTATACTTAAAAATAACTCGTTTAATATAAACGTCAAATAAATTAAAATTGTGAGCATGCGAAAACACGTTATACAGTTATATATTATTTCTCTATATAGTTCTTTCTCTATATATTTCTTCGTAATATAATTTTAAATATCTATAGATGTTTTAAAATTATATTATGAATCTTTTTAATTTTGAAATTGAACTCCATCTATAATTTTTAAACAACGATTTCGACAAATATGAAAACAAAAATGTTCATACTAGCATTTGAATAACGCTTTTGAATACAATTATTTCGATTAATTTGTGTCTAGAACTTCAAAAGATATTGACAAGTATAAACTCGTCCTTCTGCATATCCCGATACACAACGAGCAACAATTAGCCCATTTTTAAACTTGTTATTTGCTGTTTGGTTAGGAAAATGTTGCATTAATATAACTTCAAAAAATTATATCTCAGCTGTTAGATAGGCATTACCATTATTTTACCATACCTTGTTTTCTAAGCATGCATGACTAATTTCTTTTTTTATATTTCAAATATTCAACAAAATTTTTATTAAATCTTCAAATTCATCTGATCAATACAATTGTTGAGTGATTATAAAACTAATTAAGTCGTATCGATTACTAATTTTTAACAAAATACGTAAACAAAAAGTTATAAATTATCAATTTTTAATAAAAAAAACTGCAACATCCTTATATTATAAATATATAGTAATGTAATTAAAGGCACAGACTAGTGCCGGGTATAACTGACTTATCCGTGAAGAGAGTTAGATTGATTAATTTGAGATGTATTGTATCCTGAGATATTTTCAATCTATGGGAATTTTTGGTTTCATTAGAATCGTAAAGTGATCTGGTCAGGGTCAAAACTAATATACATGTGAACTCAAAACTATAACCTCCTAGCTAATATCATAAATAAAAAAGTAGATTTTTTTGTGTGTTCCACTTTCAATACTCTATCATTCAACAGAGCATTATGAAGTACTGTTTATTCTAGAAAATACACTAGGCTAGTGCTAGTATCAAATAAAAGCAATTAATATCAAGATATTCCAGCATCAAGACGAACGTAGTTACAAACAACACATTTAAAAAAAATTTCTAACTTGTTGAGAGTTATCAAATAAAAGCTATTAATATCAAGAACCTTTACAAACTACTGAACCAAATAATACTAAAAATCCATTAGCTCTCATAATTTGTTATTAAAAATATTTTCATTACAAATATATCGCTCTTTTTATTAATCGTTTGTACACTTTTTAATATGTTTTTCTATAATCCATTTAATAAAATTAAATTTATTATAGAAAAACAACTAATAAAAGCTGCACTTAAAATCCCGAAAAGTGTACTCTTCATCAATTCTTTAATTTTTCAGGTACAAACTTTTTCAGGTACAAAACCGATACATTAATTTTTCAGGTTCCATACCTTAATAGGAAAAAAAGAACCCTTATACGATCACTTCGTTGTCTGTCTACCCATCAAGACTCTTTATTTTCAGGAACGCGTAGAGGTTATAAATTAATATTAAATACTTAGGTCTACATTCCATTGGAGCCGTAAAAGATCAAGATTCTGAGCAAATGCAATCAAGAAACTTCCATTCATGCCGCATATTTTTTTGATTCTCGTAAATAAATCAAAACCAATAGGGTACTTCCCGTTGGCCTGAAATCATCAAGTTTGGCCTTTGAAATATAAAGCATTTTCGTTTTAAAAACTTTAAATTGTGTACATGGTTTAATATGAATATTATGTATCATTAAATATTTATAAATGCTTAAATATGCACGGAACCCTGGTAGTACCAGTTCCACTCGTGCTTGTCTTTTTTTGGTATGTATACTTAAACCTTTCCCTAAATGTAAACGTTCTACCAGTCGGATATTTATTGTAATCAGTTTAATAGTTTTTGATAAAATTACGTACATACCCAGATATATACACATACGTGTGGGTGAAACAGAAAACCTCTTATATTGAAGTTGGTAAAAAATAAACCTTGATTGATTTTGAAAAACATCTTCGACCGTAATTCATGGAAAAAAATTAGGAATATCTTTTTCTTTATACCGTTGTTTGACTTTTATTTCAAAAACCACTTCGTTACACATCACTACATCATGATAATAATTATTTACATGACGTAAATTATTTATCACCGTGCTCTACAAATTCACATTTAAAAGGCAGACCTTTCTAATATTGACGTTTTTAAGTCAGATTTTTTTAAACATTTTCATATAATTTTCAGTCCCTCGTTAGCAAAAGGTGCGATGGGCGAAACCGTGAAATGGGCTAAAAGTGTTTACATCAAATCCAATTACGAGTCCTCGCTCGTAACACGTTTTCACAATTTCAGTATTACGTTTCGTATCATCGAGATACGCAATATAAACATGTAATTACACGATGATGTAATATGACGACACATGAGTAAAAACTGTATATTTTATTTGTTGGTTTATGTTTAACCAATATTTACTTTCATGTACTGAGGTTGTACAAATAATAATGTACAAAACAAATAATGTGTAAAACAATTTTTGAGAATTCTGCAGTGTAACGTCGGATTTTAATTATCCCAGGAACTAGTTGGGGGACGCTTAAGAGTCTATCATTGAATATTTTATTGCAATATTCTGTACATATATATAAAAGTGTGATTTCAAACTACTAAAGTATTAGTAAGTTAACGTAACTTACCAAGTAATAGTTTGGATTTATACTGTACGTAACCAAAATCAGCCATTTTCTGTATGTTTATTGTTTATCAGAAATAAAACTTATAAGTCTGATGACAATCTGTATTTTTTTTTATCTCGATATATTGAAGAATTATGACTAAAAATATAGCTACCGGAACGTATTACACGAATCATGAGTTCATGGGTATTTACTTGATGGTTGTGATGCTTAGCTATTGGTCTAATTTGTTTTAATAATCCTTTATTTGTGTATTTATTTTAAATCGCGTGTTCATTTACTGAGTCGAAAATTGATAAACATCGATGGATCGACATTATATATATATATATATATATATATATATATATATATATGTATATATATATATATATATATATATCCATATACACATTAAGAAACTAAATATTTTTAAATAATCCTTCCGAATGTATGAAATAAAAAAGACCTTGATTTATTCGACTGCAAATTTATGTACCAAAGTGTAATACATTTCTTCAATTTCCGTTGTTAAATTAGATGCATATCGTTAGATTTAAATATAAAACATAGCCTTCATCAATTCCTTAGTTTAACTATTCATTGTTCGAACACTAATACTGATACTCTCATGAACAATTTATTATTAAAATTGAGAGAGATAACATTTTTCTCTGCTTCCTTGTATAGGAGTATGTTTTTAATTATAAATTTTTGTGGCTATTTATATTAACATGTAAAATATGAAGAAAAAAATTAGAAGAATTATAGTAATGGCTTATGTTGATATCAACATAAGCTATTACTATAATTCTTCTAATTTTTTTCTTCATATTTTACATGTTAATATAAATAGCCACAAAAATTTATACAAACTGATAAACAATAAACATATAGAGAATAGCTGTTTTTGGTTACGTACCGTGTATGTGATACTTTTTTAGTTCCATAGCCGAATGACATTAAATTTTTTTGTCATGAACCTCATCGAGTTTAGTGTCGCAGAAAAGTAATTTAAACACAAGCAAAAATGTTTCATGCATTTTTTGAACCCATTTAGTACTCATGAAATATAGATTTCCTAAATTTTAATTGGTGTGTCCCCAACCCTCTGAGGTTTTAACTACACTTGTTAAAATATCTGAAGGAAAAATGGTAGCGGCATTTAGGAACCACAAAACTTATTTTATTTAATTAAATATGCAAATGTACATATATATATATATATATATATATATATATATATATATATACACACATACATATATATGTACACCTACTAAACAATATATTTCCACGTTAAAAGTAATAGTAATACTCGAAACCATGATTTCTGCTTACCATAAAATGCTTAAAATAAAGCTTCATTTAAAATTGTCATTTTATAAACAGGTGACACAGAATTATATCAATGCACACTAACTAATTTTACGCTCAAATAATATTTTACAAAATCATATTGAGACTATTTACCGTCTGGTTGGCTGTTTAACGCATGGAAATAGCCAATTGACAAATTCAACGATGTGACCAAAGTCGTGTCATGTTGCAAATTCGAATGAGAATTCATGACGCACATCTCTCGACTCTTCTATTACTCATAAAAATTGACAAGTTATAGGTTTCTCTAAAATCAGTCTTTCATTATTACCGCACATAAATTAAGCTGATGTTTTGTAGAAAATAAATTAAATTTTAAAAAAAATGTATTATATGCTTACATATACAGCAATCAGCGATCTTTACTTTCTTCACATTTGCGAAATAACTATCTTCATGTAAATCCACTCCACCATCCGCCCAGATGAAGGTGAAAATAGTTATACGAGAAACCAATCTGAACTTAAAACCTGCAAGTCAGCCTTTCTTCTGATGAGTACTTGCTAATTAATTGTAGATGTGGTAGATGTGTATTGTGTTCTTAACAGCTGATTAAGTAGCAATCAAAAATCCGATTAGTGGCTAATTGTACTGCGATTACATTTCGTGCTAATATTTATTTCAAGATGTTTAATTGAAAAATATAATATATAAGTCTTAATTAATTTTTTTTAAATTAATAAAATAGAAATAAAGTTTCGTACCTCAAAAGGAAGTAATAATATATTCTTTCTTTTGAGGTGCGGAACCAATTAACTACTTGACACTATCGCAACTAAATTTCAATAAAATACTTCAATTGTTTAGCACTATACCCTATGTCTATTGTATGCTATAGTTACTTATAATTCAATACCCCATTAACATAGCTTTTTTTTATTTCTTTGACGCATGTACAAACAGATAGATCGAGAGTGAAATAGACCATTACTTCCTCGAAATCCGCTATATACCTCTTCCTTCCTGACTGTCCACACAATCCCATAATATTTTATCATTGAAGACTTCTAAAAATATACAAAAAGGTGCGGACGATTGTTTATTGCTCTATGATTTTATATAAATATCGATCATAATAACTTTCATCCTTCTATCTGATGTAGCTGAAACATTCATATGCTTATAAATATATGAATCAGGTTTCATTATCATAACTCTTTACTGTTACTTTCTGATAAAAATAGTGCTAAAAAGATTGTATCATTTTATTTCGCAATCTTCGTGCAATTATATGTTTCCATGGAATTAAGAAGTACATTAAATAACTTTCCGTAATTTTAACAAACGTGGGTTATTCGATATTTAATTGTATTTAGTATACTAAATATACAGGGAACTCTTGTTTATCTTCAAATTTTACATTCTTGGGTCAGGATATTTATTACAAAGTTTCCTTGGTTAATATTATCTCGCAGTAATGTTTCTACATAAAAATACTGAAGGATGATAATGTCAAATTATTATAAGTGTGTTAATTGTTGGAAAAACCAACAAATTAATATATCGTAAAATAAAAGATCGCGAACATAGGAAAAGAGGTCAACATCAAGATTTTCTCTTGTCCATGTTGAAGCAGCATTTATATGTTTTAAAAATTGTCTGTTTTAAGTATAATCTTCTTAAATACTCCATATAGCACAGGTTAATTCTATTTTACAGATAAATATTTTTTTTTCTTTAAGCATAAACTTCTAAACATAAGCTTTTAAAAAATAAAGAACAAAGTTATTTATTGGGAATAAATAAATTTTAATTTTGAGTTAATTGTTTTGTTACTATTTTGTAGTCGACTTTTTCAATATATTTTATTTTATAAATTTTAGTGCTTAATAGTAGTAATCATCACACTATAGATTATATTAAATTATTCTCATTCTTAAAATATTGCATATTTATTAAAAGTCGCGGATGAAAGCTAGTATATTGACCATTTACTCTTTGTCTAAAATTATTTATCAACGATACAAAGGAGCGAAGCGAAAGCAATAGTCTCGAGTAGTTAGCTTTTAGCCGTTGAAGAGTTGCTTTCTCAATACCTGAGTCCAATATAAGATCTTGGAAAGTAAGAGCTACCAGTAGCAAATATCTGAAATCATGCTTGATTTACTACCATCGTTCGAGAGTTTGCATTGTTCATCTCCAGAGCTCATCATCAGTCCCCATCCTGGCCAAGAGTGTAGTTATTTTGTAGAGAAAAATCTACCAGTAGCAAACATATTGAATGACGATTTATTTACCACCATTCGTTAAAAAATGCCATTGTTCATCTCAAGATGTAGTTATTTTGCAAAAGTAAAACTACAAGTAACAAATATTTTGAATTACGCCTGATTTACAATCATTCGTTAAGGAATTCCATTATTCATCTCCAAAACTTATTATCAGACCGTTTTCTGGTCGATGGTGCAGTTATTTTGCAAAATAACAACTACTTGTGGTAAACATAATGAATCACGTTCAATTTACTACCATCCGTCAAGAAATTATATTGCTCATCTCTAGAACACATAGTTAGACCCTAACCTGGTTAATGGTGTAGTTACTTTGCAATGTAATAACTATCAAAATCAAATATCTTCAATCACGACTGATTTGCTACCAACCGTTAGGAAGTTCTTTTGTTCATCTCCAGAAATTATCTGACCCTGACTTGGTTGAGGGCATAGTCATGTTGCAAAGTAGAAACTATCTGTGGCAAATATATTAAATCACTGTTGACTTACTACCATCCGTTAATTTGATACATTGTTTATCCCCAGAAGTCATCATCAAACTCTGACTTGGTCGATGACGTAGTTATTTGACAATATAATAGCTAGCAGTAGCAGATATCTTCAATAACGGTTAATTTACTACCATCCGTTAAAAAGTTTCATTGTTCATTGAGGAACCTTATAATCAAATCATCATCATATTTATATGGACACCCCTATAGTATAATTTTTCAAATAAAAAAAATCACGCAAATCGGGTTTAAAAATTTCGTAGAAATCGGTGTACATGCATCCAAAAAATAAGTATTTCATATATAACTTCTTTTTTTAAAGTTGGTTAAAAATATTAATCCATATGTTGGTCACTTAAAAAGTTAAAAATTTAAAGAATAATAAATTTAAGAAGATATACAAAAAAATCTTAAATTACCAGAATTAAGTTTATTACAAGAAAAACAATAAAAGGCATCAATTCGTTTTTTTTACTTATTCAAAATGGAATAAAAATTAATAAAGCATTTGGTTCGAGATTTTACATGCAGACGGACCTGTAATTAGATAATATTTTGTTACACGTTCCTGGTGATGTTCCTAGGGATGTAATACAACCTGATCCGCTTTAGGATAAAGAAACTTCTATGTTGAAGTTCTAAATTAAAGCAGATATTTATAAATCTTCATTGTTTCCAGCGGCTGTGAAAATAATATTTTATTTACTACTAGAGTTCATTCTTTGCTTTGACTACTGTTGAAGATTGAATCCTATTAGATGATTGCGCCTTAGCGGGTAGAAACATTTTTTTTTAAATGAGGGATTTGTGTGAGAAGGAACTGCAATAAAAGGCCGACTTTGTTAATTGAATATAAATCAACTCAATTAATTTCATGGTTAGTGCAAAGAATTGGATGCTTAAAGTCTGTTTAAAAAAATAACCTGTATTAGGATTAGCTTGTCTTATCAATTTATTGTTATTGAAAAAACACTCATAATATAGTGCTGAATTTAAAAAAAGTGGCTATGTTCCTCTCCCTCTAAAACTTCACAGATCTTAATAATTTTTAAAGTTTATCTGATAATATTTTCTCAAAATATTTTTTTTTAACAACAAAAATGTTGCGATATTAAAATGCATGCACAGAAGTATTTAACTAACACGTCGCGTATCCACGAAACTGAGTAGGGAGCGTTTCAACTGAGCAAAATTAAACGTTTTGAAAAACGTGACAAAAGTTGTGCCTTATATCGTGAGAAATATTTTTTTTGGAAAACTTTTTTCTCAAAAACCGATGACTTAGTAGTTACAAGGAAATAAACAATTAAATTGTTTATACAAAGTATGCGCTAGGATTTTTCAAACCTGATCATTATGATTCAATTTATACATAAAGGTGGAAAGACATCAATTTTAAAAGGTTTTCCAGAAAAATATATAAACGTATTCATGAAAAAATACTTCTTACTTATTTTTCAATGTGTACTTCAATCAATTTTAGGTGGACAACCTGTACAATAAACTTCGCCTCCTATAATACCAAAATAATACTTTATCCCTGTGCTAAATTTGAAAATAATTAGAAAATTGCCTTAACAAACGACTGTGACGGACAGACTGGCGGACAGGCAAAAGTGATTTTATTAGTGATCTGTTTTGCTAATTTTACCACAGAACGCTAAAATAGGATTAATTCTGAAAAACTGACATCATCGATTCCTAATTTCATTTCAATACCTGTGTTGTTTGATACTCTTAGATGACCACTTGGCCATCTATGAGCATCGACCAACCTTAGGTTGTGGTAAACAAAATTCTCTTAATACTTTTCTTGAGAGATGCTGTTCAGTCTGGGAGCAAGCGACGATATAAATTAAAAATTTAAATAACTGTGCTGTTTGTGTATTAGTATTAGTATGTAAATTTAAACATTTGCAAAAATATTCTTAATTTTGTTATATTTCATCTATCAATAGTCAATAATAGATAAAAACAAATTTCCCATTTTCACTGAGTAGTGACCATGCGGTCAGTAGAGAAGCTTTAATAAGGGAATATTGCGTAAACGATTCAAAGAACAAGTATACCCTGAACCAAAAAAATCCCATTCACCACTTATTTATACATGCTTATCTACGTAAATATGGCTATAAGTAAAGGGATAATTTCATGAAACCACAAAGTAGGTCAAATCATAATATGGGAAGTAAGGTGCCGAGTAGCAGGTGCGCTGTAGTGCCGCCGATCATTACTTCGATTTTACGAGGGATGAAGGACGATACTTGACTACGGGTTTAATCTGAATATTGAATCGCGTGCGTAGCAATACATAAAATGTAGTCTTATCTGAACACTAAGTGGTTTTTAATTTGTATTTAGATAAGATAGAATATAACTTTACAGACTTAAACCCGTAATTCGATAATAACGCGTGTATGTATGTATTGCATTATACAAAGTGAAAGTTATGAATTTTATTATTTGATATTTCGATCTTTTTATAAGAAGTTTATTTTTAAAAGAGAGCAAAAGTGGAATGAAGTTAGAAATAAATAGAGCAAATATTGGTATCGGAAAGACATCGGGAAACAAATAATCATGCTAAACATTTGTGTTTAAAAATATTCATTAAAACTGTAAATAGATTACATTATATTGAATTATAATTACTTACAAATACTTAACGATAATTTTTTGAGATAAGATTGAAAATATGCGTTTTTGACAGGAATAATTTTTATAAAGAGGCCTTAGATTTAATAAATAAACTACTTTTTAACCCAAGGAAGGATATGTGTCCTGTAAAACGATGTTCGTTGTTTTTTTTTTAACAAATACGTTGTTATATGATATAACTACAAATTAACGATTTTCGGACTTTTTTTTACTTGACCGGTCTTGATATCTTGCTTCTGGCCAAATTTCATGATTCTAGATCAACGAAAAGTGCCCTATAAGTTTTGATTTACTTGCGAGTGTCGAAATATGTGGCAGAAATCGCCATATTTTTTTTATTGCGTAGACTTAGAAGCTATATTTTTATAGCTTTGTAAACATTTTTGAGAGTATTCAACTATATGACTTTTGAGAGTATTTACTGCAAGGAGCAGCAAATTATCTGAGAAAACACAATTACCTGTATGATTGTGTGATTCTGTACTTTATAATAAAAATTGTTTAATTTAATAGCAATACTTTAAATGCAAATTTACTGAAGGGTCGACCAAGTTCGTGTCAGATTTTTTACAGTTTTGGTTGAGGAGAAAGGGACATTGATCAACATTTTTAACCATAAAACTTTACAAGACGTATGTACATAACAAAAATGCTAAAAAAATACTGGTAATTGAGATCCCATATCATTAAAGTATCTTTGTTTGCATAAAAATATAAGGCAAAATATCTTTACTCAATTTTGTAGATACTGCAGAAAATCTATTGATATGGCGCTCATATGAAATTTCATTATTATATTATTAACAAAATACAACAAGACAAAATGTACACACATATATATATATATATATATATATATATATATATATATATATATATATACATACATAATATATATACATAAATGATGCTATTTATTAATAAGCCTTTTCATGTTTAAAAATCAGGATTTACAATTATATACTCATGCTTTGATTAAAGCGAACGGGGATATTTTGTAGAATAAGTTCTCAGTAAAGTAAAGATAATAAAACATTCATTTCACAAAAGTTTTAGCAGTATTGTTTTAAATCTACGGAGCGTTATATATTTATATGCTCCTCCTAAATCATTAAGAAAACAGTGCAAGATAAGTGAAAAATGAAAATGTAATAAAATTTTCCTAAGGTCAGCGTCTACAGATTTCAATAATAAATTCGTGACAATTTCTCACAAACAGGTAATGAAATATCTCTCAACAATCTACGTCTAAATGGCAATCGAACGATCAAGTACAAATCAAACATCAGAGAACTATTGAAATTCAATGTAACCTTTTATTCTTTTCACTTCTGAAACTTGTACACACATGTGATGGGATAGAATTTTACTGAGACTATCTTTGCACTTGGAAAAGGATTTCGTATTGCTTGATGTTCCCTTACATTATAACAAATTGCTCTACATCTGATCGTAATTCTTTTATATCTGAAACCATCACTACCCTTACATCGTAAGATTAATTGTAATATATATAGGAGTAAAAATTTTAAATCGGCTTGAGAGTTCCAAGAAATTTATTCTTCACAAAATCTATAGCTCTTCAAGTAGCGTTAGTAATAACAACGTTGAAAATATATTTAAAAGCCATTTATTTATTTCTTTGCCGCCTTTCATATTTTAGTCATATTATTATTTATATTTTTAAATATATTTCGAAGTATTTTTTTAAACATATTCCAAAATATATTTTGATATGTTTTCAAATTTATTAAATACAGTTCAAAACATATTTTTGTGTAAATTAGTCCACAATAACAATAAGATATTTAATGGGTGGGAAATATGTTCATATTTAAACAATAGTATTAATTAAAAAATACTAAATTTTTTTCGGAATTTTCACCATTTATAGTGGGAGAAATAAGCTAGGCAAGCGAGAAGTTATTCGAAGATTTTTTATAGAGAATATAATTTAGGAAATTATGCACAAATAAATACATATTTTTGCAAATTTGTGTTCACTCTCTTCAAAAGCTTAAATAAATCCATGACATAGAAATATTAATTATTAGAGTAAAATTGTTGATAAGAGGTAATGTAAAGAATCAATTGTTCACCAAAAATGAATGAAATTTTACAAAAAGTAAAAAATTAAAGCAAAAAAAATTTGATAAATTAAATCGCCATCAGAAATATGTAAAAACCATTATATCATACACCAGAGTTTGTCAGCTATTACAATCAAAGCAAGTAAACTGTGACCGCAGAGTCAACCAATAAAGCATATATGAAATACCAACCAGCCATTACACATTTATATGTCTAGATACATTTTCCATATGGGAAACAATTTTAAGTATTCGAAATACATCAGTTTGTTCATAGTAATTTTCAATCCCGATCTATTGTAAAATTATCAATTAATAAAGATATATACATAAGAATTTTATATTCCTATATTATCAGCATTTTTCTACAATGAAAATTTTTAAAATAAAATGATTTAACTTTTTTATAGGGTGAAGACACAAAGATCAAATAAAGATTTAAAACATTCATTCAATATTCACGAAAGATCGTAAATATATCCGTTTAATTCTCCAAGTAAATGGTAATCAAACGCTTGAACACAAACATTACAGCAGTGCCGAATTTCAATATCGCAACCTTTGAACTTTATGGTTCGACCTTTTCTGTTTACTTTTGTTGTTCGATCGAACAAATAAATATGTCGTAATAAAGTTTTATGACCGTTTTATATTTGTATTTAGGAAAGAGATAAGATTTGTCTGGGGTGTACAGTGAGAAATATTCGTATACCGAGAACTGTATACAGCGTCAATGTTTTTGAATCCTTGTATACAATCAGTATACAGATAGTAAATAATATAGTAATAGAAACTTCGAGATGACGTATTTTTCCACAAAAATGAGCTACTTTTAGAAATAGTGGACCAAGTATACATTCTTGAGACAAGTGACCAAACAAGTATGCAGATGATTCATGTGATGTATATGGACTTAGTTACAAGAACGAAATATTTTTAAAATTAAAATAATAAATTAAAATAATTAGTAAAGTTACAAAGAGTACTTTTTACAGAAACTTCGGAACCTTGTTTGTTCAGGATTCATTCGATGTACACGGACTTACCCACAAAACTGAGGTACTTTTAGAATTAGATTGCTAAATCAATTTTTTTTGTGACATGTGGCCAAACTAAAACTATTCACGAATCAATCAATGTATATATATATATTTACAAAAATGAGATAAGTTTAGAATTAGACCATATGTACTTTGGATCAGATGAGCAAGCTAGTTTATAGTTATGTGTATCATATGTTAATAGCTTGGTAATGAGTTTATTTACGGTTAACGGTTTCTTTTTAGCAGGGAAAGCCAGTGTATAACACACTCTATTATTATACTACAAGTGTTATAATAAAAACTGAAATGTTATCACTCATTCCATCTTCACTCACTATATAGGACTTTGTCACGATCTAAACAGATATATATACATATATATATATATATATATATATATATATATATATATATATATATATATATATATATATATATATATATGGCTGTCTAAATGTTCAGTTTCATTCATAATACTCCTTTTGTCTCAGTTTAAAAAAATTTAAAACTCATGTTTTATATGACATGTATTTCATCCAGAGGTTTTACATGACATGTGCTAGGACGTCTGTAAAATGTTATTTGTAACACGTACTGTCCCAAGTTGTGGGCTGAGTAGACAAAATTTTTATCGCTCGATTCCCAAACGATTAGTTACATCCTTAAAACTATGTTGCCTGTAAAATTAAGTTTCGCGAATACAACCTGTGGACAAAATTGTGAATAAAAGGAAGCAAAACGACAAGAGGGTCTGCGCCTATTTATTAGATACAATTATGCAATTCAGTGTTACCTGTGTATACGCTTACCGTGTCATTTATAAAATCATTTATAAAATGTAATATGTCACCAACACTCAAGGTGACAATTTCGAGTATCAACAAATATTAAATGTGACTTAAATCATTTAATCTCGAATCGGCGCAATTCCTCAATTTAAGTAGCCAACTAGATTCTAAGAACCTACCTATAGTTAGCAGACATGTTTTTATTATTTTAATAGATGCTGAAAAATTGTTTTGCTATTTTAATTGAACCAGTTTTATGGATAATATAGTTAGATTCAAAATCGTTTCAGTAGTTTCATGAGATAAAGCTCGATTTTTCCTTACGGTTTTACTAATATTATATACAACGACATCCCATAATTTCGCAGTTCTTCTAGATCTCTACTTGGTAAGGATACGTATCATAAGGCCACATTTTTAAATATATTTAAATTGTTGTTAAGCGTGAAAGATAAAACTTTTTATTGAGAAGTAAAACTCTTTCCATAAAATGTTAATTTAAATAACAACGTAATACATTGACCTTCAATTTGGATTCTTTCAAATTTTAATGCCTTTTCATGGGTTCCGCTGTAAACTGTTTAACTAAAAACAATATCTGGGTCATTTAATTTTGCCATTCATGACAAATAGTATGGGTTTTAATTATAAAATAATAAATGATTAACTAGTAAAATGTTGGTAGGAGAAATTTACTGATTTTACGTTTTTTTATCAAAGGAAATTTATCAGTAAATATTTTTGAAGTGAAACTTCTTAGGCGGCAATTCGATAATCGATAAGGGGACGAGAATTGTGAGTAAAATTTTAAGGTCGCGTCACTTTTAGGTACATTTATATACATGAGAGAGAAGAAAGATATGAGGTAGAGATAACGAGAAGGAGAGCTATATATACCGATGCCACGCATACGCAGCAAAAAGAGCGACGCATGCAAAGCGATTAAATAAGATAGTATTAGGCATGCATGCATTGTAGATGTACCCCTCAGTAAGACGCTACATGTGAACAGCGGAAGTACCCTGCATACGTTGTTTTATTTACATTACGTGCGTCAAAGAAGAATATTGTCGATTATTTTATATTTATATTGATTTTTTAATAATTCTGCATGTATTTTATCCGTTACAAAAATAACAAGATATTAGATTTACATTGTATTACATTTATTTATAAACCTACAATGAACCCGCACATACAGTCGTAAATATAATTTACAGCATGAGCGGCATTTAAAAGTGTTCGGCTAATTAATTTGCATCCATTCTTTTAAATGACAATAGGCTATGTAAATTTACATGCGATTAAATGTTTACATCCATATGTAATAATGTTTTATTAATTTTTATAAGTGTATAGTATTAATATCTTCTTATGTGATATGGATTTATATTACGGATTTACACTTTGTATGTTTTTCTTTCTCCTTGTCAGTGCCTTTTTAACACTATACTTACTTTTGCCAAGGTTTATATCGCTAAAGAAGTTTATCTTCAGTCACGTGTACTGAGTTACACGCGATTTTTTTTATTTCTTTAACGTCATTCTACATTTTGTATACAACAACGCATCTGATTTAATTGTTTGAAAGATTTAAAAGACAATCACCTTCTTTACGTAATTTTTACATATTAATGTATTCAAATATTTTATTTTATTACATTTGCTGTTAATAATTACAACACATAAATGTTTTATTCTTGTAGCATCATAAATATTGTATCTGTAGTGTTACAAAAAGAGAGGTACTCTTTCAACAATATTTCATACAATTAGCATAAACTGCAAGAGTCAATGTAAATATTTACAATTGTTTTTGTAGAATGACTTACTTTCTCAACATTGAGTGTCTCACATCGTAGATTGTTGAAGTGTTAAAAATCGTATATTGTAAGGGAGCCCTATAGATATAGGGCGTGTTTACGTAAACATTTCTTCTCTCTAATTGCTACACACAGAACGATACAATACCTTATTGGTATTTTCTACCTTAAGAGTATCAGTTTCCTTAACTCCTTTGAGAAATATATGTTTGATGCTTTTGATTATTGTACATGGCAGGAAATGGTTATTGCTGTTCATAATACATTCTTAAAAGGCAAAAAATATATGTAATTCCACTATTAAAAAATTATATTTTATAGTATATCAGCGATAAAAGAGAAAGCTCTTAAACAATACATCGAAAAAAGTTTTCATTGTCTTTTAATTTTAACGGTAAAGACATAAAGGAAACCTGGTTTCTAAATAAAAACCTTAAATAATAGAGCTTCCTACGAGTAGTTGTTTGTAACGTTATTAGTACTAGCTTAGTTCGCAATTAAGGTAATGAAAAAATATAATTACATATATTGCATCGTATTAAGTGAGTTTATTTATATACAGTCTAAAAATGTATACATTAATTATTCGTAGATATTTTATTTTCAAAATTTGCTGATATACTGTATTTTTAATTCAGCGTAGGAAAAATATTTTTAAAAAAATTATTGCAAAATATAATTTAAAAATTATCTGATTTTTGTCGAACTATAGAGTCAATACCTTAAAAAATGTTTAGTCATAAACATAACCTCAAAAATAATAAATAGATTGAAAACATTGTTTGTCTCTACGTCTTAAATTTCAATTTAGTGTTAAAAGGGAAGCGAATGGATTTAATTGTAAGGAAAAGTTAAAAGAGAGACAAAAGGTTTACCAATATGATATGATAAATTATTTTATGACTTTTTTAGTAATGACAACTGCATTACAATTAAAATAAGAGGAACTATCAAGTATACCTAATGTCATAAAATAACTCAAGCAGCCTTTAAATAAAAACACGTTATCTGTAAACCTAGTAATAAATAAAAATTACCAAACAAACTTTTACGAGGAACCGGCATCGATTACCTCAATATAAATAAAAGTTTAAAGAGAGGCGTGATCCAATATCTTGCGTTTACACATTTAATTTTACGTTGTTTAATTTTGAAGCAAACGACGTAATGCGATTTTCACATTGAAATTAGACATTATTACTTACTTAACCGTACTTCAAAGCGAACCCGTATTCAACAATAATTTAATTGTACATCATTGACTTTAGTTGCCCCATTAACCTGCATCTAGTCTAATACGCCAGTCGCCAATTCAATGTAGGACTGTGAATATTGTAGCAACCACTACAGAACATGCAGTATGATAACTGTATCCTGTCTGAGTGCAGCAAGCTCCGCCCACCGATTACAATTTACCCAACAGATTTGTGAGTAAGGCAGAGTTTTGCTACGCTATTGACGTTATGGCATAGCATTCTGCAAACATATTGTAGTGTATGTAGTTTAAATGATAGAGAATGTATTGCAGAATGGAGTGTGAACGTTGTTACGCGGTAGAGTAATTGAGTA
Source organism: Druceiella hillmani (assembly GCA_039881145.1). Taxonomy (NCBI): domain Eukaryota; kingdom Metazoa; phylum Arthropoda; class Insecta; order Lepidoptera; family Hepialidae; genus Druceiella; species Druceiella hillmani. Next base: position 6,063,383 of record JAYKKI010000075.1, on the reverse strand, counting down.
GTGAGTATGAAACATTCTAAAATAATATTTAATTTCCTTTAAAAAATAAAACAAATAAAACTAAATACCCATTTCTATATTTTTTCTCCTTTATTCATGAAGTAGGAAATATGCTTTTGAGAGCATATTAACGAAATAGTATTTTAAATCTTTTAGATCTTATTTACTACTTTGCGTAAAACTAAAATAAAACAAAAGTGGAATAAAAAGAAAATTGCTTTTTCTGGCTTCTAAATGAGTGGTGTAGTTATATCTAGCCATAATCTTAAAGGAAACATGGAATCATAAATGTTTTTAACCGACTTCGAAAAAGGACGAGGTTTTCATTTCCTTGGAATTTTTTTTTATGTATATTCAGCGATAATCCTTTACAGAGTGGATCGATTTTGATGATATATTTTTTCGCCAATTAAATGAAACTACGTGATGTAGTATTATTTATACTTTCTTTAAGTTTTTTACCACGACGTTCGGGTCTCAGGCGTAGCTTTCCTTGTATTACAACATCTTCAGGTGGGCTATTAGCAAAGATTTGCAAAGATTGAATCTTTGCTAATAGCCCACCTGAATATGTTGTAATACAACGAAACTTAGGTCGTGGTAAAGAACTTAAAGAAAGTGGAAATAATACTACATCACATAGTTTAATTTAATTGTCAATAACGAATTTCTAAAAATTAACACCAAATATATTCAAGATTATTTTTTTATTTGAAAAAGGGAGCTACACAGTGAACCCATATAAATGTGATAATTATCTGATGATGAACTGCGGAAATGAACGACGGAACACCTTAACGAATGGCAGTAAATCTACTATGTTACAAAATATTTGCTACCCCTTTTCAGACCAGGGTCTGATGATAAGTTTTGGGTATGAACTATGGAACTCCTTAACGAATATCAGTAAGTTAACCGTGATTAAAGATATTCGCCACTAGTAGTTTTTACTTTGCAAAATAACTACACCGTCGAACAGGTCAAAGTCTTATAACGAGTTCTGGAGATGAACAATGGAACTCCTTAACGGATGGTAGTAAATTGAAAGTGATATTTGCTATTGGTAGTTGTTATTTTGTAAAATAACTGCCCCATCGACCTGATCAGTGTGTGATGATGAGTTTTGAAGATGAATAATGTAACTCCTTAACGGATGCTAGTAAATCGATTGTGATTCAATATATAAGCTACTGGTTAATTTGTAAATATCAAGTTTATTCTAATTATTTTACCTGTAATCGCCTTTGCCATTTACTCATCTAACATTGTACGCAGCAATAGTAAAATAACTAAACATATTATGGATTAGGAAAATGTTGAATCACATGGATATAAAAATAAAAAAACGTCAACATTCTTATCAAATCAATATAATTTCATGTTCCACAATAATGTATCCCCATAATTATTTTTCGAAAACAAATGGCATTTTACCTCTTATTTTTGTCCCATTAATCAAATCAATTTATTGTAACAAGGATGAATTTTTTTTATAGGATCCGATATGGATATTATAATATAATGTATACTTATACTGCAATATTTAGTTACTATAACTTTTATCAATAAACATACATATGTGATTATCTAAATGCATTTGTTCTGGAGCGTGATTTGTTAGTGATGAAGCACTTCGGTTGGTAAACTTTAGTTCACCACATCTCCTTTGTGTATATTTCAACATGGACGTGTCATTTTTTTCAGTTTTTGTGCAATTTTTTACGGCATCTTTGCTTGGATATATTAGACCGCACCTATTCTTTATAAAAATTGAGCAATGAGCTTTCCGTTCACTGTGCAGGGCGTCTATGCATTCTTCGCAGTACAAAGACTTTGATAATCTTAGAACAACAAAGCCTGCTATGTACGCAACTACTTTCTTTGAGTATTCTGTTAGTACAATATGGAATGGCTAAACAATTGAGAAGCTAATTTAACTTTCATTATTTGTTTCTTAAAGACAAACATGCGCTGACCTTAATTTGGAGCCCTTCATGATTTTGTATTTCATGAAGTATATATAGCGCTACAAAATTAATTTGCTACCATTTATAATAGTACGTGTGTTACCAAACGTATTCCTAACTAATTTTAAAATGTGGGTAACTAATTTAAAAAAATGAGTGGTTAAAATTTGTATAAATTTCACCCTTATTCAATCGCCATTGAAATATTTGAGGCCATACCATCGAATTTCAGCGATATTACATTCATTTTAATATCTTTAACAACAATAAGAAACTGTTGTACAAGTTGACATTTCTGTGAGCTAGTTATTCCACTTGTAAAAAATAGCCCACTGGAATTTCCCACCAATGGTTAAGACTGATTGCCATAAATACCAAACAGTCTTTTGCTAGGGGGAAATTATCACCTTCTAAATTATTTCTAATATTAACATTAGCATAATAATTTATTCCATCCCATTCTAATTTTTGTCTTAAGGCCATTTCATCCATCGTAAGCGCTAAAAGCAGTTTCTTGTTACCTAAAGATTCGTTAGTAAATCCAAGTGAACAATTTAATGATTAATATCAATTCAAAATCGTAACTGGATGCGGAAAACACGAGTCAATGTAAGTTCTGTCATAGTTATACGTTTTTGGTAATGTGAAATATAGAGTTATAGCAAATTTTCTAATATTGCAGCCGTATTTTTTACTCAAAACTGAGCCAGTCTTTTTAGAAAACACACGTTTCAAAAAAATCATTAATCCTCCAATATTATTGATAGTGTCTAAATTACCCGCTTCAACAATATGTTTTGTCTTTGGTTACGAAATTATATTTTTTAATGAAGCATTACGTTTTATGGGTGGTTGATTTCGTTCATGCAATTTTTTTAAATTTTCACAACCGTTCTTGAGAAAGAGATTTTGCTTTAAGAAATGATTTAACCAATTTCTTTTTCTCGGGGGAATGAACGGGTGGACGAATTGTAACAAAAAAGTTAAAAGTACTTACTTTGTTGTTACGTAATCCGATTTTTAACAGAAATAATAACATTTTTATGTTTCTAAGAACTAATTTTATTAAAAATAATAAAAAACAAAATTATCGGTACTGCATCTCATTTCAATCTTTTTAACTTTAATACAGATACAAAATCTGAAGTCCGAAAATGATTTGAGCAAATTGTTTACTGTACAGATGGCGTCCAATTAGGTTTACTTATGGCCAGATATTTTCTCCTTTCCGGGCATTTTAGAAACATGGAATGTAAAAATCAAAATTTCGTTTATATAAAATACAATTTACATTATTTTCATATTTTTTAGTCGTATTGTTTATTAATAAACCGCACCTTTTTTTAGGTTTTAATCATTGCACTTACTCTCTCAGGTGATTTAAAATATTTTTTACTGAAAAACGAGTTAAACAAGTCTTTTTGCTAAAAATAACTTTGTCTAAGTGATTAAATGATATTTTGTAAAATTTAAACGAAAATTGGCCGAAATTACTTAAAAATTTGTATAATTTATACATGACATAAAAATGATGAAATGTCTCGTTAAAATGAACAATGTAAATAAAAAATGTGATGAAAAATTAATATTAAACAAAACTGTGTGAAATATTTAATTAAATAAAGCGATGCTTTGAATGAATTCACAAAGTATGTTAGCATTATTACTTACCGATGGAATGATATCCCATCTCATAGCAGCTTAATTTTACCGCTGTGATTTTTGCAAGACACAATTGCCATTAATATATAAGTGAAAAATAATTCACAAGATAAGAAAAATTAACCTTCTCACTAAACGACAGCGAAAGGTTTGACCCACTACACTAAGTATAAGTCTAATAACAAATTTAACCGACACGCTCATAGAATTGTCAACTACATTGTTGTCTCTATTATCCTAACGCTTTCTCTATATGGTAAAAAAGTATCAATGCGAAATCCTCCGTTACCCTTAATTATGACTATCTCTAGTGAATATTTACTCAATGAGCTGAATGACTTTTAAAATGTCAGTTTGATTGAATGAGTTTCAAGCTATGCATTTTGTGAGATTTCAAATGTTCCTTTTTCAATAGTTTGTAGAGCGTATGTTAAGATAAAACATACGTTAAGATAAAATTAATATATGTTTATATATTAATTAAACACAGCTCTCTCGCTTGCTCTCTCCTACCCATTAGTGTTTTTAATAAAGTGAGTAAAATTTTATTATAAAAATTAAATCCTGTTTCTATAGGAATATTAAGTCTCTTTATTATTAGCGTTTTGTTTGATTCAATAATAACATGAAAAAATTAAAAGTGACCATTACTTTTATTAAATAATAAACAAGGAATACAATCAGAGGAAGATAAAATCATTCGAAAAGAGGCTAATAGAGAAAAGAAGAGAGAAAACGTAAAATGAAACAATTGTTAATATATCTATATAATGGTCAATTCATAAATTTAATAATATTGTGAATGGTAACATTGAATGCCGGATAATACTGAAAAGCCTGGTAATACTGAAGTGCTTAAAATGCTAGCGATAGAAAATATAGAATTAGCACCATCTGATAGTCAGATGTGTCTTTATTACATGCAAGACGGAAATGTTTACTTCAGGCACGGTACATCGGTGAAAAGGCTCGGGTAGCCTTCCTTGGCATGGCCCAGCTCACCGGAGCTAGCTGGGGACTGGGAGATAGGCAATATATCTTGGTCATCGGTATGGACTCAATGGTGCGTCGGGGTTCAGCAAGTTATACGGTCGGTGCTAAAATCGCAGCGTACGCCGGTATTAGCGCTGACCAAAGCTTATACAAGTTCTATAAGCTTAAAGCTCAACAGATTCTATGCCGATTTTGACGGATTTCTTGCTTGCCGACCTCGTGATTGCAGAACGCGTGGAGAATTTCATCATGGCACAAGGTAAGAGTTTCGATGCGGGTCTGTTTCATTACGGGTTTTTGGCTAATGAATCCTTTGTTGATGGAAAGAGACGTTGAATATATTTGGCGTTAATTTTGTAGAAATTTATTATTCACAATAAAACAAAACTACGTAAAGTAGTATTATTTTTACTTTCTTTAAATTCTTTACCACGACCTAGGTTTCGTTTTATTACAACGTTGTATTACAATGTTGTGATACAACGAAACCTAGGTCGTGGTAAAGAATTTAACGAAAGTAAAAAAAATACTACATCACGTAGTTTTATTTAATTGTGGAGAAAGAGACGTATTTTAGAGATCGTCGCTGTTCATTGGTAGCCCAGGTGGTCTTCCCCTGATTCGAAGGGGGAACGACCAAGTTGTTCTTCCCTGGTGTGTCCAAGCATTCAAAGAGGAACTAAATCGTTTCCGACTATTAAGTTTCACAGTTTTTAACGGGACATGGCGCATTTCCAGGTTTTGAGATGCATTTTGTTTCACTGCAATGAGCACGACGATGCGCGTAGAGTTTTATTAGAGAGCATGCGTTATTAATATTTAAATTAAAGTAAAATCACGCGGAATCCGTGAAAGTGAAAAAAAGAAGATTTTAGACAAACACTTCCAGTTATCCCCAAGTCAACACCAGCAGACGAAATCAATGCATGCTTAAAAAAATCACATCTCCGGCGACACATACAAATACTGCGACTAACAAAAAATATGAGAGTTAAACTATTGAAAGACGAAATAACAGCACATTTTGTTCCAAAACTTTTACAAATAGGCGAAGGCACATATTCTACTGACCAGACAACCAGACTCATTGAACTCAACAGTAATTTCTGCAAATAGCTACTAATGAGTTAATGAACTCATCGACTAACTTTATCCGAACATTGTTTACAACTATACCAATCCAGAGTGCCAATTTCAGAGAGCAATTTTGACTACTAAAAATAATATTATCGACGATATTGACTTTAATATTCAAAAGAAAATTCCCGGTGAAGAAAAAATAGACAAATCGATCGAAACGATGGTAAAAGTTGAAGAAAATGGCAACTTTCCTGCAGAATTTTTAAACTCATTACAAGTACCAGGAATGCCATTGCCCTGCTTTCGACTGAAAATTGGATATTCGATCATACTTCTCAGAAATTGCAACTCATCAAATTATGTAATGAAACCAGCTATCGAAGAACTCATCGAAACCGAATTAATGACTGGAAAGGACAAAGGACACACAGTATTTATCCCTGGAATACCCCTGATCTCAACTGATCTGCCATTCCAATTTAAAAGTCTGCAATTTTCAATCAAATTAGCCTATAGTTTTAAAATTAAAAGAGCGCAAGGACAAATTTTAAAACGTTGCAGCATTAACCTCAAAAAATCCTGCTTTTCTCACGGTCAGATATATGTAGCTTGCTCTCAAGAAGGAAATTCGAAAATTTTGAACATGTATACCCCAGATAACAAGATGAAAAAAACGCGTGTGCGTTAGACCAAACGACTGAAGTAAAACTTCAAATTTACAAAATATGAACTTTAAAATGTATTTACAATTTTATTCACTTTAAACGTAGAATATTTAATGTACTGAACAAAATAATAATTTATAAAACTTTTCAAGAACGAAATGAAATTACAAAATAATCAAAAAATCATTGTTCGCGTAACGCTAGCAAACTCGCATATATATATATATATATATATATATATATATATATATATATATATATAGAGAGAGAGAGAGGAAGAGAGAAATAGAGAAATAAAATGTGCGCGCGCACTGCTCTCTCTTGCTCCTACAGTGTCATACAGACAATAGGCTTGCACTGTGTCTTAGATATACGAAACATAACTGGCTATGAGAGAAAGAGAGAAAGAAAATATGTGTTCGCACCTCTCTCTCTTGTCCCTACAGTAATATAGGAAACGTAACTCTCTCTCTTTCTATTTTCACTAACTTATATCTCCCGCTCAACTTCCGTTCGCCTCGCCCGATCACACTTTTCGTAACGCTCTCGTCACGCATTCACCAGCTTACTCCCCAAGTCAAGCGTGCGTAAAGAAGTTTTACTTCAAAAATGTTGTTTATAAACAAGTATTGTAAATAGTATTCCAACTACCACACGATCACATATCAATTCCCTGAGCGAAGCCGGATACCCCAGCTAGTTCATATATATAAACCATTGAAATTTAGCAGATCTATAAAGTCATTTACTGAAACTACCCATTGGATATATCTGACTTTTACATACTGGGTATTTTTTTGGACAATTGTAATGATAATAAAAGTTTGAGAGTTAATGTCACATTACGTTATTCTGCCAACATAATACCAAACTTTATAAACTGTACTCGCTAAAGAGCAAAGTATTGAACACTGTAGGCAATATAATGCTCAGTTATTTTATTATTGTGCTCCTTTGTCCTCAGAGGCCTTTGTGAAAAACAGACATCAAGGAAAGTCCCTAGGAGCTTTCAATTGCAAACTTTGCACGTTTACCTTCAGTTTATTGTAACCTCAAGTGAATTTAAGTTGTGTGATTTATTTACCAAGTAAAAGTTTCACTTACAAATAACTGAGGTTGAATACAAATAACCATATATTGAATACAAATAACCACAGTATTTCTGCATAGATTTATATTTATACATAAAATATTATATATTATATCCTCTTTATAGCTTTGGTTGTACATTTGTTGGGCTGTTGTCAATTTATCAGCTCCATATTGTTAAACTTTAAAGTTTTGCTCATTATTCACATAATGAGCAAAACTTTAAATAGATGATTTGCATAAAAATATTCTAAGCTGTTACGTAAATTATGAGTTATTTTCTGTGTGGTTTATTACGAATTAAAATGATTATATTTATGTCACACTTTCCCCAAAATGTTAGATCAAAAGTGTAAATTAATAAGGACTTAAATATACCAAAAAAAACTCTATTTGTATATGGTCTCTATTGGATATTTAAATAGAATAAAAAATAATTCTAACGAATACAAATAAGTCTTTTACCTTTGACGATGAAAATACATGTAAGTAAAATTAAATAAAATAAAAACAAGCCGCATGGAACAGTACACAGAGAATGCAAAAATCTTGAGTTATCTTATGGATGTAAAACAATGCAACGAAAAGTCATAAAAGGCTTCAAAGTTTGTTTAAACATAAAATTAATACTTTGCCTGCAGATTGCCAATCGAATTGAGAACTTATTAAGTACATGTAAAGATTTAAATAATTGCAGACTTTGAATATTGAATATATTTGGCGTTAATTTTCGTGATCGTGGTAAAGTATTTAAAGAAAGTAGAAATAATACTACATCACGTAGTTTGATTTAATCCTGAGTAATTGCAGACTCTTTTTAAAAATAATTTACTCTCGAAATTTTTGAATTTTTATTAATCTAAAAACTAAACATTACTTTTGCGAAATATTATTTTACTTGATGAAAGTAAAGTTCAATGTTAATTTTTATATATAAAAAAATTGTGTACATTTTCCTCGATAATGCACCTGTTTTTTTATTTTACTTGAATTTTTATCTATAAGTTCACTTATATATATATATATATATATATATATATATATATATATATACATATATATATATATATATATATATATATATATATATATATATATATATATTATAAAATCATTGGTAAAAAGAACAATTTTACGATGGGTGAAATTCTAACTACGTCAATTTGCCCCTGTGTAGTCAATGAAGTAAATAAATTAAAAAATTACGATTTTCCTAATTTTTCAATATCCATATATTCTAAAATTTTAATAATATATAACCTCCAATACTTTCCTTGAAATTTTAAACAATTGTGCAAATTAGGCGAATGATTCATTAATGCAAAACATTGCGTTGACAGATTGGCGATTTAAAGAGTGTGAGGGGCTCAAAGGATGTTAATAAGTTTGGTGTTAATTTATTTTAACGGTTGATTTAAATAGTTATTTTTATTTATATTTGAATTGTAACTGTAACAAACTAATACTCACCTGGATAATGAGATATGAAACTTAATTTTTTCATATTACATTTCAATAATATTGTTTTAAGGAATAGGTTCTATAATAAACTTTTTTAATCTTTTGTTTTTTATTGTGTATCATTTACCACCTGCGGTCTCACTATCGTTATATTATTTTGAAATTAAGGACCAAGGAAATAAAATAAATATATATTCTTTGCAAACCTGACATTAATATTATGTAATGTAAATTTAACTCACAATGTCTCTTAATTAGGGAAATATTTTCTGTCATCATTTTAAAGAAAATCGATCACTTAATTTATCCTCGCCAATATTTCTATTTTAATATTTTTGAGAGTAATCTTTTTAAATATATGTCTATTAGCATGGTTTTATCAATATGCCAAATAATATATCAAATATATGTTAAACTCTTTCCGAGAAAAATGTGAAAGACGGAAGGACACGTAAGTGATATTATAAGGGTTATATTTTTCCGTTTAAGCTGTGTAAATTTAAAGTAAGTAAAAGCCTATTAATATAATTAAAAACCTAAGAAAATCCGTCGGGGCTGCCATTTCCATTTCCGTTCGCAATATCAATTACATTGTAGTAGTATAGAAAAGCTATTTGCGCACCTAAGGGGAATTTAAGTTAGTCACGAATTGATAAAACTGTCAAATTTTGGGCATAGACAGGAACCCCTTATTGAAATTGGCTAAAATTTCAAATCGACTACACTGGCATTTTATTAGAATATATTTTAATATGTCAGCATAGATTACTTAAAACCATTAGCTTAATTTCATTTTGATATTTATTCAGATCATTTGACACATAAATGTAGTTTAGCACCAATGAAATTTTGAATTATTTTTCAATGTGACTTGAAAGGTATATATTAAAAACGACGAATTGAAAAAAATTGGGGCTCGCGATTGTCGCGAATGTCTTCAGTTTGATTGTTGAATATTCCTACCCTATTTACTGATTTCACAACGAATTAACAATTAGTCATCGTCACATGAAAAAAATTGCGAAAATCTCATTGGTGCATTTGTCCTTTAAATATTTTTATTTTTTTTTATTCCTAGTTTTGCCATCTATTCCCACGAGAAAATTGCAAAACGCAAGTAATATCCTGGAAAAATAAACTAACGCGAAGTATTGCGATAGTAACTTTTTATCAGTCCGAACTATAAAGCGAGTCTTTAAATCCTAATGGAATGTTAGTTTTAATTAAAAAGCTATAAATAGATTACAGTGAACGCTTTACAAAGCTCTTTTGAAACATAGGGCTTTAATTAAAACTTTTTATGTTGGTTTTCTTCTTAATGATCAATATTTTTTATTGACTTCATCTGGCGTATTGCTTTAAAATAAATAAAATAGGCAAATTTAGTTTTATATGAGATTTTCAGAATGTTCGAGTTTAAAATGTGTGATGAATTCACTTCGATAATTTTGAAGTTCATTGAAGATTTTTTTTGATTTAATAGATGGAGCTTTAGATTTCGCACTTTTGATTTATCCTTCTCGTCACTGTGATAATTGTGGATGCGCGTGAATAAGCAAAACTTTTGACACTTTTCAACTCTTGGTTTTTGAAACTTCATTCTCTTCTAATACTTTTGGAATCCATGCAAAACATTACCGCCTGTTTTTACTAACCAATTCATAGTACAGTTTATAAAGTTTGGTATTATGTTGGCACAATGACGTAATGTAACGTTAACTCTCAAACTTTTATCATCATTACAATTGTCTAAAAAAATACCCAGTATGTAAAAGTCAGATATATACAATGGGTAGTTTCAGTAAATGACTTTATAGATCTGCCTAATTTCAATGGTTTATATACATGAACTAGCTGGAGTACCCGGCTTCGCTCACGGAGCTGATATGTGATTGTGTGGTAGTTGGAATACTATTTACAATACTTGTTTATAAACAACATTTTTCATCTTGTTATCCGGAGTATATATATTCAAAATATTCGAATTTTCTTATTGAGAGCAAGGTACGTATAGCTGACCGTGAAAAAAGCAGCATTTTTTGAGGTTGATGCCGCAACGTTTTAAATCTTGCGCTCCTTTAATTTTAAACTATAAGCTAAATTGATTGAAAATTGCAGACTTTTAAATTGGAATGGCAGTTCAATAGAGATCAGGGGTATTCCCGGAATAAATACTATGTATCCTTTGTCCTATCCAGTCATAAATTCGGCTACGATGAGTTATTCGATAGCTCTTTGACGATCACCCGTGTTCCATTACATAATTTTTATTAGCTGAAATTTCTGAGTAGTATTATGGAATATTCAATTTTCATTCAAAGGCAGTGCAATGGCATTCCTGGTACTTGTAATGAGTTTAAAAATTCTGTAGGGAAGTTGACATTTTATTCAACATTTACCATCGTTTCGATCGATTTGTCTATTCTCTCTTCGCCGGGAATTTTCTTCTGAATATTAAAGTTGATATCATAGATAATATTATTTTCAGTAGTCGAAATTGCCACTCTGGATTGGTATAGTTGTAAACAATATTTGTATAAATTTAGTCGATGAGTTCATTCTCTCATTAGTAGCTATGTTACAGAAATTATTGTTGAGTTTAATGAGGCTGTTCGTCTGATCAGTAGAATATGTGCCTTCGCCTATTTGTAAAAGTTTTGGAGCAAAATGTGCTGTTATTTCGTCTTTCAATAGTACAAATCTCATGTTTTTTGTTAGTCGCAGTATTTGTATGTGTCGCCGGAGATGTGATTTTTTTAAGCATGCATTTATTTCGTCTGCTGGTGTTGACTTGGGGATAACTGGAAGTGTTTGTCGAAAATCTTCTGAGAGGATCGAATTTTTTCATTCATGCAACAGATTCCTGATGTTTCTCAACTGAATTTTTTCGTGTTGTAAATCTGGTAGATGTTTTTAATTTTTCCGATTACGACGTGTTTGTGTTTGTTATATTCTTTCGTAGGGTCGTAGTGGAATGCTTCATTTTTTAGGTTGCACTGGTTACTTGTCCTTGTCCACGCTTCTCGTAGGGTGATATTTCCATGGGTGACTTGCGTTCGCAGTCTTTTATTATAAGATTATGTAGTAGTTTTTGTTTCTTAAATTCGTTCATTTCGGTTTCTCTGAATCTCCCGGTGCTCATACTCATTCGTTGGGCACATTTTGAAAACATTCCTATCTGTTTGCACGGCATTGGTTTTTTGCAGTATCGTACATGACGTTTAATAACCTTGACCTTCAAACATGGATTGACAAATTACAGCTTGTCGCAGTTACATGAGCAATTCTGATTGTAATCTTTTGAAGATAGTTGTAGGTCTTGTCAGAAAAAAACATTTTTTTATTGTCACTGAACTAGTTCAGATCTTGTAAACTTCATTCTGACATCTTTTAAACTCAATTTTTCAAGTCTGTATGTCCTTTTTGACAATATTTTTGTATTGGATGTGATCCATTTTTGATACATTTCAAAATCCTGAATAACCTATTTCTAACAAACGATGATTTTTAGTAGTGTCATCGATCATTTACTCTACAGTACATTTATGAACTTGTTCTCTGTCACTAACAACAGCTTGTTCATTTTTGCAGATGAAACATAAAATCTGAATTCCATAGCTTTCCTCACCACAAGAAATTCCATAAACATTCTATACTGGCTTGATATAAGTACTTCAAAAATGAGCTCCTGACATTTCTTATTCGCAAATACGACACATCTGACTATTCCCTCCTTCTACCTGGGTTGTCTTAGGGTCCTTCCTGGAAACCGTAACGACTCACCTCATACAAAGAAATGGAACTTTGTAAAGTTCCCTAATAGTATTCTGTATCTACAGTCTCAGTGCTTCCATTCAACAGGGTAAAAATCTGTCTCTTCACAATGAATCATTTAGGATCTCATTTTTTTCAAGAACGCATTTTGCGAACGCTCTAAATGGCTCCAACTTCCTTCCATTCTCAACCAAGTTTGGGTGACTAAAAATACCACTTTCAAAGATTCCGCGTGATTCTACTTTCATATTTAGACGCATGTTCTCTAATAAAACTCTATGCGCATCATCATGCTCATTGCAGTGAAACTAAGAATCAAATGTATAGAAGATTGCCTGAAAAGAAAATGTATTGATGTCGAACATATTATTGAAATAGCGTAAAAGATTTTTTAACCAGCGACAAGCAATTTAACCATTTTTTTTTCAGATACTGGTTATCTGTAAAATATAGTATTTGAATAAATATGTCGAAACTTGAAAGGATGACACTGATTTTGAAGCTACAAAGAAAATCGACTATTCTATGCGACTATTCTACTATTTTATGCAAAATGAATGAGTGTGGTGTTGCCTTAAAATATAAAAAATTGAAGAATATTAAAACCAATATTTGCTCTTGTCCGTAAAAGAGTACAGAAAAATATCCTGATACAAAAAAATCAACACTCGTGTCCTGATCATAAATAATTTTAATATCAAGGGGTATCCTTATTTGAAATCAAATATTAATTTTGCATGTAAATACATTATATCAATAAATATAAGTTAATGTTTAATATAGTGTTCCAATTTTTCTTTATAAAAATTCTAACCGGTTTATTTAAAAAAAATACCGAATACTAACTTATGATCAACATAATTATATAAAATAGTTTACATAAGAAAAACTTTTTACAATAAGTTTTATAAAGTTTTTAAAATTGATGTAATGAAATTGTATCATTAAAGAGAAATCAATAAGAGACAAAGGTTAGAAACGACAGAAGAAATAAAAGTGTGTAACAAGGGAGAACGATATTAAGGCTAAGAGTACTTTAAACAATTAACAGTAAGGTACCGAATGGACATATATGGACGAAACCTATCTTACCTTACACGGGCGGTAATCATTATATTAAAGCGTTAAGTTTTAATCATATTTACGTTGCTCTGTAAGTTAGAACCTAGTATATACTGTTCTTGTCGGGCCGAAAATAATGTTTTTTTTCTTAAAATATAATATTTATTTTCCCTTCACATCATTCCGTATCGACACTTAAACAGACACTTCTTAAATTATATCAAAGACAGATAAAATACTCCCAACGAATGCCTACTCCGACACGAGATACGAAAAATAAGTGGAAACACTTAAAAGTGTGTAAGGGAACAAAAATTTGACAAAAATTATAAAATTAAGTATTTCTTCAGGAAAAATGGATATTTTCTCCACCGAACATCAGCAAAATTTAATATGTCACGCAAATTTAATATGTCGCGTGCCGCGTTAAACGTTTAATCATTCAGAAATGGCAATTTGTATTCGAGGTTTTTGGTGGAAATATAGGAGGAAAGAGAAAGCTTCAACTTATGTAAAGTATGTTATGGCCACATATTTATATTTTATTAAGTGAGGTTTACTTTTTAGTTTGGCTAATCGCCATCTGGCACAATCTTCTAGCTGTTACGAATGTTGCAAGTAAATTGTATAAGATAGTAATTTAAATTTAGTCGTCATATTACTTTGTTAAATTGTACAAATTAAAATATGTTCCAATATAATACTAGATTTGTTGTCAAGATGCAGGGAAAAAACGTAAGAAATTATATATATATATATATATATATATATATATATATATATATATATATATATATATATATATATATATATATATATATATATATATATATATATATATATATATATATATATATGTGTGTGTGTGTGTGTGTGTGTGTGTGTATGTGTGTGTGTGAAATATGTTGATCATATCTTTAAATGATAATTAAGTGACATTATCTCCTTACAATATAATATAACCACGGACATGGTGGGTTGTCCTTTGTCAGAAAATTTAATTTCATATTTAATTTGAAAAAATAGGCCCTTTGGCTATTTTCTTAGGTGCAAAAGTTATAAATAAAAGAACTTTGTCATTATGTAATTTACATAAGTTTATAAGTTACATAATTTACATAATATTCCAAAAAAAACAAATCTGCCGATCCTAATGCAAACTCAGCGCCGTCAAATCAAAGATCCATTTGACAAGCCTTGAGAAACTGAAAAATTAATTCCCTATGATTAACGGGAATTATTTTTATATAACAATAAAAAGATCCATCCACTTGTTATCCAATGATAGCGCTGGTCACAGAACGAGATTTATGCGGCTGATCCAATAGTGCAGGCATCGTACTCAAATCCCATAATGTGCGAGTCACTCATCATCCTGCAGTTACGTAGACACAAACAGAATTTGAAGTGGTAATTTGAACGTGCCAATAATTTATCAGTACGTACTCCGACAAAAGGCATAAGCTAACTAAACACAAGAAAGTCGCGATGGTGATCGTTGATTTCTTTCTTATTCGAGAATATAATCTTATACGAGCGTGTTCAAATGGAATGTATTGTGTATGAGGAATTAGAAGAAGCAAACAACTAAAGTTCAGAAAAATACTAAGTCGTCGCTGATATCACGCACCAAAAGTCTGAACCACAAACAAATAATAAGTCGAGAGGCGATTTAAGTAGATTATAGAACTGAGTCAGTACAAGAGTAGTAAGGGCGAACTCCAAAAAATATTCCGTCTTTTTTTAAGCACCATTCCTTATTTCCGGAAAGCATTTAATAGCACAATTAGTATAAAAGAAACAGAATGAGAAAATTCCTCCATTTGACGCTATCGTATCAAAAGAAAATTAGAACACGCAATTCGATGATTCCGTATTGACTTAGGCATTTGTAAATTAAGGGTATACATAGTATTTCTACTAAACTATTAAATAATGTAAATATAGTTTTCACCGTGTATATTTTTCATAAGCTTGAATATATCGCGAATACCCCGAAAATTATGAAATTTAGAATTATCGGCACAATTTTTCGGTAACCTTCCGGTAAATTTCTAGGAATACTATTTTTTTGTAATTATGACTTTAGCAGCTTAGGAGATAGATAGTAGGAACGGGATATATTGTTTTGATATATTTTCATCAATACCTCTAGAGTTATTTTACGTAAAGTTCTGAAAAAATATATTTTTGGAATTCTTCTATCTCTATAACTCTTGTTATCTCATATCTCACATAATACATGGAATTACAAATGAAATAATTTTGTCCCATTAAAATTTCTCTATGGATATTTTTGAATGTTATCAACTTTGAAAAAAAAATGAAAAGTGTGAATATCCCAAAAATTGACTTTACCTGAACTTGTAATTCCATTTTCTGGAAAAGTATGGCTACTTGTGGCTGAAAATTCATACATTGTTCTGAAATATTTAGCAATAAATAGTATATTTGATGAGAAGCAATAATATAGTTTCATTAAGTAAAATTCACCTGAAATGTTTTATACATTTCATCGAGTAGGAACATTGAACTTATCTCTTTAAATCTTCTCGAGAATATTTTATTATCTTTTTTAGTTACATTGTCTGCTAAATATTCTAATACTACGCAGAGCTGGCGATTGGATATCGATCAATTAAATTCACATTTTTCTACGCCAACCACGGTACTGGAACCAGCTGTTAAGTCTACAACTATGAACGGTATCTCGTCTTCATGTGTTTCTAGTGAACATCAATGTACGCTAAGGGATACCGGTAAGTTCGAAGTTAAAGATAATCTGCTTGCGATAAAAACCCATGGGAACTGATGGCTTAATATTAGTGCCCTTAAACCTATAATAGATATCGTGGTTCCGGTCATCGCTGATATTTTTAATACCACTTTGGCAACTGCTGTCTTCCCTTTGGAATTGACAAAAGCCAATATTGTGCCCGTACCTAAAATTTTATTACCTACGCAACCCAAGGTTAACCCGTCACTTTCTTCAATGCTCAAAAGTCTCTAAATCCACTTCAATCTAGCTTTAAAGCTGGCCACAGCACATCCACTTCCCCTGTTAAGGTTACTGATGATATACGCATGGTTATGGATAGTACACAAGTCACTGTCCTTGTGCTTCTTGATTTCAGCAGTGCGTTCAACTCTGTTGACTTCGATATTCCCGCTTCAAATATCTTAATATATCCCAATATTCACTTGAGTGGTTTACTTCATATCTTCATGGACGCAGGCAACGTGTTAAGTTATCAGATATGTATTCTGTGTAGACTGATCTTACAGCTCGTGTACCTCAAGGTGGAGTTCTATATCCTCTCCTCTTCTCAGTATTTATTGATGATGTTTTTAAAAATATTTCTAGCAATTATCATCTCTATATTGATGACCTACAAATCTATGCGCACTCGAACCTCCATTCCTTATCAAAAACCATCGACATCCTTAGTCGAGATCTCGCTTCAATTGGTTAGTGGGTTCATGAAATGGGTCTTTTGGTTGAAACAAGTAAGTCACAAGCTATCATCATTGGTAGTCAAAGACTGATTTCTAAAGTAAACCTACCTAGTTTATCAAAATAAGTGCTAAATAGTACAATAATACCATACCCGTTAACTGTTAAAAACCTGGGCCTACTGATCGATCAAAATCTTGGTTGGCGGCCTCAATTAAATTATGTTAGTCGTCGTAGTTTCAAAAGGATACACTCTTTGAAACGTCTTTAAAATTTTCTACCGACTAAAAAGAAAATATACCTTTGTCAAACACTTTTATTACCATTAGTTGATTATAGAGATGTGTGTTATGCTGATCTTAATGAAGAATATTTGTGCAAGTTGGCACGTCTTCAAAATTTATGCATCCGGTATATCTTCGACCTCAGAAAATATGATAATATTTCTGAATACAGGTCCGTGATCGACGCCAACTTTACATACTTACACTTGTTTTTAATGTATTAAAAAATCATCATAGCCCAAATTATCTTAGTGGCAAGTTTAAAAGATTTGTCTGCTCACGGCCTAAGGCTACGATCTGAAAGTTCACTCACCCTACTTATTCCTAAATACATCTCTATCACTTACGAAAAATCCTTCACTGTCCAAGCAGCAAAAATTTGGAATCACCTGGATCCTGACCTCAGGAAAATCACATCTCTAAATATTTTCAAAGATTGAGTGAAAAAGTTCTTTCTAAAGTACGTTAATCGAAAACAGGAAAAACTGTGTAATTAATCTATTTCATACTTTACATATTTTTAATTGACATAGTATTTATTATATTGGTTATTTTTTATTTCGATGTTTCATGTGGTTAAGGATCACCTTTAATAATTTTTTTCTCTCTTTGTAATATATTTTGTAAATTATTTAATAGATTTACATTCATATTCCAGGGATGATATTTTATAATATTTGAAGTAAATATTATATATATATATATATATATATATATATATATATATATATATACATATATATATATATACATATATATATGTTTATGTATATATATATATATATATATATATATATATATATATATATATATATATATGATTTACCAACCTCATTAATTAACCAAAAACAAAGGAATTTTCTTGAGTCATATCTATTGAAATGTTAGGATAAATTATTTCTTTTGGAACATTTCTTTAAGAACAAGAGTCAAAATTAGCAGCAGGTTATTTTTTATTATCAAAAGTTTTCGATTGTGTTATGAAAAGATCGTGTTTGATTTATAAAAGTAAAGAAACTTAAGAAGTTACAGTGTACTTTCTATGAGTTCGGCAAATGTAAACGATTTATCTAAAAACTAACGACGATGTGAATGTTAGCAAAAATATTTATTTGTAAGTTAAAGAAGATATGTAATAGTTCAAATAGTGTTGGACTCAGCTATTATAAGTATTCAAATTACTGTAAATTATCTTTGAACAAGTACGATGAAACAAAACGTAGATCTTGTTCCGTTGTTTCCGCACATATAACATTATTTATGCACATATAACATTAATCCACGAAGTTTGCTGGTCTGATAGGGTTGTTGAACTAAGAAACATACAATTGACACAAAGCGAAAAAAATCCAATTCACAACAACACATATTGAACGTCAGTTTGCTTTATTCGTTCAATTAGTTTGTTTTTATATCTTTCAGACAAGGGCTATAAATATCACTATTGATTTTTAATTAAATTATTATTTTTAATTAATTAAGCCTCTATGTTCTTGACATTTCAGTATACAAAGGTAAAAACTACCTCTATTATAGTAAATAGAAGGCTACGAACAGTAAGTACGTTGAAATGAAATAAATGCACCATGTTTGTTTGGAGAAAAATTTCAAACGTTTGTGTACTGAGTTTTGTGCTAAAAATATTCTCTGATTTTTTACATCTTAGTGTACCTTCTTTTAGATACTTTTTTATTTACGTCCTTTTAATTTCGTATTATTTATTCCTATGGCGCATTGTGGTCAATGTTTGCACAGCTATGTTTTAAATTACATTCTTTTTGACACAATGAACTTTAACATTTCCAATGGATAAAAAGATCTATGGCAAATCAGAAGGAATGCCAAATTTTAGAAAATTTAAATTACTTCATTTAAAAATTAACAAAACGAAACAAAAATTACGGTTTAGTCTATGGGTTTAAACAATGTTTTATAAGATATTTTATTTTCATATATTTTTCCAAACCCGTTTGAAAGTATTCAGTTAAATTTAACATTAAAAATTTGCGTTTTCAGAAAACTTTTAAATGGAGAACAATCTCATGTAGTATTTCCTTTCAATGGTTCATGTTAAACTAAAACTGATTTAAATAAATTTTTCTAATTAAACATAGCTGAAATAAACAAACTGAACTAAACTTAATGTAATTTTGCCCGATTAATTATTTAAAAAACAAATTGAATGTCGTTACTTTCGAAACAAAATTGAATTTCGACCACAGGGCATATACTAGTACTGATAAATCCTTCAAATTTGAAATCAAAATGGCAAAATTACTAACTTGCCACAAATCGAAAAACCTCTTATTCTATTAATTTTTAAAAGGATCAAACTCGAGGGTAGGGGAAAACTATTACGAGCGATAAATTTATTTACAAATAGCGTGTATGCGGCTCGACAAAATAAAGAAAAATTTGAGGGTTAGTTTACGAGCATTCATTGATTCCAAAAATTATTTTTAAAAAGACAAGTGCATGCTTGTAAAAGAAAATTCGTTTGCAAAATACATTGGTCAAGAGCACATTTATATTTGTTTGGTTAGTTATAGAAATAAAGTGGTCAATCAAAACGACATGACTTTATTTACTCATACCACACATAGGTAACACTATATTAGAAAATATTAATTGAAATTTTGTTGTTGTATTGTAAAAGACCTCTTCAATGACATGCCGCTCGGTGGGTCAATATCCTGATAATGGTAATTATTTTGGAGTTGGTGCCATCGATATAGAAATGAATGAATAAAAAAAACAAAATTGTTGAATATGAGTAGAACTCGCATTACGAGGGTTCCGTTGGAAATTAGACACATACGAACGTTTTTGTTAATGGTGTTTAATGTTTTTATTAAATTATATACAAATGTATTATTTTTAACTATTTTCAAGGCCTGTAATTACCGACAATTTCTCAAAAACTAAGATTTTCAATAGGTGTTATAATTTTCGAATAAACTTTGGGTAAATTACTAATGACACTATTTTTTAGAAGTTTGACTGACAATTTTGGAAATTGGTGGGAAAAATAAAGGGAGATTAAATTGTTTGTGGATATTTTTGTCAATACTTTTCGAACATGTACAAAAATTAAATATAATAAAATACTTGGGAATTCGTGCAACTTTAACTTAAAGTTGATCTACAAACGACATGAAATTAAACCAATATTCTTTTAATTAATTTGGCTCTCTAAAATTGTCTCTATAAATGTTTTTGAATTAACTTCTGCTGTATTGCAGGTTAATATGCTTTATCATTGTATAAAATCGAAACTTTCTGCACTGGACGATTTTGCAAAAAACGCCATGGAAATTTCCAACAATATCTCTAGAAGTATTTCACATACATTTCGGAGAAACTTTGGAATCTTCATTGTTTTCTCTTTCAATTGACACTTCACCCAATATATGAAGTTAAATAAAATGCCGTGACTTTATTTACCTTCTCTATATATTTTATACATGTGCTTTTCAGTAAGGACTATATGCGGATTATTATTGTTCTTCATTCTACGTTAAACGTTTTTTGGAGATACAGCGCTAACACACGAAATAGAAATGCCAGTGGTTTTATAAAGGTTTCATTTTCTGTTCCTTAAAACTCAAAATACCCTTTACCTTAAAAAATATATCAAATGAAGTTAACGTTAATTCTTTTTATTCTTTCTATTCATTTTTATTTACACATGGAACTGCCTTCAAAAATTTTGATTTTTAACACGTACTTAAAAAATATCGATTTTTGTTTGTTCATTGTTATTACAGTACTCAGTAACGACAAATTAAAATTAATTTTAGCTATTTAGTGTTTCATAAAAATATGTATTTTTAAATAAAACATTTTTTCCCCTAAAAGAAGACTTACTAAATTAAAATGAATATTATTACAGTAAAACGAGAGGTAGGTGGTACAGGGGTACAGAAAAAATCAGGGGAAGAAATTCAAAGACCATTTTAAAAAATAAACCAATATGGGCAGCGTGAATGTGGAATTTCAAAAGTGCGAGCTAATATGTATGGGAACTTAAGTAACAAAAGGGTAAAAGATCATGTTCACTCTCTCAGCCCTGATGTACAAATGTTTATAAAATATTTGAAAAAATGCTTCAATCATGAGTGATGTCATTATTTTAGGAATTTCATTATGATAAGTCCATAAAACTTCACCTGGCTGATTCCACTGGCGTTGTGATTTATTTGCCAATATGAATATGTAAAATGAAATAAATATCTTCAATCACGGGTTATTTACCAGGATACGATGAAAAATTTAATTCTCCATGTCCAAAAAAGGTTGTACCTTTTCTATGTTATAACTTTTATGGATACCCTCATAATAATTTAAATACAAAGAATAATTCAAATCGGTTCACATATATCAAAAACATGCATTGACGTGCATAAAATACAGTTAAAATGAGAACCTTCCTCCTTTTTTGGCAATAATATTTATTTAAGCTCACCTGTAGATTTTATCCCTTTCATATCTCTTCATAAATTGAATTGTTCTTATGTTAGAAACATTGTGCATGCATTTATAAAGTACCTCAAAATAATAAAATATTTCGAAATAAACTATGACTAAGCACATATTACAAAATATTACCTATACTATAGCTATTTAATGCTATCGATTTTATCATAACGAGATGAATCTAGTTTAATTATTGGATAAAAAAATGTGATTTTTAGAGTTTACTCCTTAAAAATCGATTTTCATTAAAAAGGGTATAAACATTATGTGGCCTCTCTGCGCAATATTTCTGTGCATCTTTAGAATGAGATATCAATATTTTTATTTAGTATTTTGTCATGGCGTAATCTTAATGATGGAGTTTGACACACATAGGTTCGTATTAATAGACAAAATATAAAACTAGGTTAAATTGCGATTACGTAAGTCTAGATTAATATGAATTATCATATTATATCCGACGGCTTAATAGACGCATATTACACTAGTATTCATTACTCGAGTTTGGAAAATCAAAAATTAGCCGATCGGAGATTTATGTTTCGATTCAATATTTTCGCCTGTGCAGTACGTACTGCGAATCAATCGTTTACTGATTTCAGGCACATCACGAAATATCAAATTATTTATTGATAATTGTTAGCACAAATACTAAAGTTTCTTATACAAGAAAAAGAAACTACACGGAAACAGAGTAAATTCAATTTTTTGCAGATATTTGTCCCTTACAAAGATGTAATTGAAAATAAACGCACCGACGAAGCAAACGCTTTGGACGCTATTACCGAGAAATATAATCCTAGTGACAATATCAATGAAACTGTACTGACCCAGTACAGTCAAATTAACACGTTTATAATGAAAATAGAATACAGAATTAATTTGTTTGCACGAATGTAATTTCTTTTTTTTTATATTTATGTACAGGGTCACATATTTTATACATTCCAAGACAATCGCACTTATTATGAGCTTACGCGGTGGAAGTATTTGTAGTATAATACACCAAGTATTTAAGTGTTACAGTATTTTGTTTATAAACTGGTTAAACTATGCAATATTTGTTGATTAAAAAACAAAAAGGGGTAATTAAATATTATGACATAACTGCTAGTAATACTAAACCAATATTCAACTTAAATTGATAAGCAGTGCAAGTGAGAAAAACAAATACAATCAATGAGTAAAATACATCATTCATATCTACTTTTCCGTTACATAACATCGTTATTTGTGCAACTGTATGTTCCAACATAAAATAAGAGCAAC
This sequence comes from Druceiella hillmani, assembly GCA_039881145.1. NCBI lineage: Eukaryota > Metazoa > Arthropoda > Insecta > Lepidoptera > Hepialidae > Druceiella > Druceiella hillmani. The sequence continues at coordinate 6,040,147 of JAYKKI010000075.1, read as the reverse complement.
ATATAATTTATAAAAACGAATGAAGTTCGTAATTGCATTTGGAGTAAACCTTTTTATCCCGTTTTACCGTTCGGATCGTCGCACATTTCGCTAATGAGGGTTCGAAAACCATAAAAGCATAAATAGAAGGTGTTGTGTAATGTGAATTTTTCGGTAAACAGAACGGAGTATCCGTTATATTAGTAACTGTTATTGTTTTTTCGTTTAACGGCGTGTTATAAAAATAAAAATAAATATAAATCCTTATTTCACAATAGGTACGAGGGTTTTCTCGCACATATGTTGCATCTGAAGAAATGAAATGGAAAAGTTTAGATAATATGTGTTGCATATAAATATAATTACACAAAATATATATTATAAACTTATATTGAGATAATAAAATGTTTAAAACTAATAAAAGCACTCAACCGTCTTTAGAAAAGTTTTTCAAATTATTTTGATTGATTTATAAAAGTAATGCAACACAAAATTAATAAAATGAATACCAAGAAGGGCAGAAAGCATATTATTCTTAATAATTTCAGGTGAAATTATGTAAAGTTTATTAATTAGTTTGAATTTATCAAAAAAGTGGTTATCGCGTCGTCATAAAAGTATATTAATACCCTAATTTGTCTTAAATCACAGGTACTAGTTTTACCGTTTTTAGGTACTAAATCACAAACGGCTATTCATTTTTCCATCTAAATTTAAAATAATCTATTTGATACTTTCCGTGCTGACAAGATTTTTCTGGGGCATTCCAGTTACAGAACTTTGTTTTTCACTTTTAAAACATATACCCAAAAATACATAATTTATTGTAAATTATTTATTTATTAACTTTTATTTGATGACCTCATTTAACATTAACAGGAAAATGTTTTTTTTTCTTAAAATTTCCTTTAAAAAATATATTAAATTGACTTTGTTATTTTTTTAATCATGAAGAATTCTGTGCTATTTTAAGTATGCTTCATTGATTTTTAGAAAATCCGTGCCAAGTATATTTAAATACACTTATCTTCTTGTGGAAATTGTAATAGTTTTTTTTGTTTTGTTTTTTATTTAAAAATATAATCAACAGACCAGTCACTATAAATCGGAAACTGACTATTAGATGGTAAGAATTTCTTCATACGAAATTTAATGACAAATTTCTACTTATCTACTTACTTGTTTCCGGAAAATGTATTAAATCATTCTGAAAATACGATATCAAAACATATCTATTCATATAGTTTTATCTGTACCCTCAAGAGAAGTATACGAGATGAAAAAAGGGTATGAAGCTTTGCGTGAAATTCAATTTCGTCCCCCATAGGCAGTGTTTTGGCCTCCAATCGGGACACGCTGTTCGACATGTTGTTTTCATTTCGCTTCATAAAATTTAATTACGTGGAAGGTAATAAAATATGACTTTGGAACAGAAAAGGTTGATATTTTCTGCGTTCTCAATATAATAATATTTAAAATTATATTTAAAGTTCAAAGCGAATATTTCCAATTGCATCATATATTTGATATGTTAGTGCCATTATGTACATTGCAAGTTTTACACTTTAAAAATAAGCAATTTTCTCTACTATTTTTGTGGTGAAATTTATATTATATTACTCGTTCTTAAACCTTCAAACTTTCTGCCTCTGGGGTACACAGAGAAAAATTCGCCAGAACCTGGTAAATAGCGATGAGACTGTTACTATTTATATATAATATGTATTTAATTTTTGTTCGTAGCTAAATGAAACTACGTGATTTACTACAAATTTCTACTTTATTTAAATTCTTAACTACGACGTGTTTCTTTATATAACAACAACCTCAAGTTGGCAATTTGTAAAGATCTTTACAAATTTTAAAGCCTATATGTTAATATTTTTTCTGTGTAAAATGTCCTATGTTTTGATGAATCTTTAAAGCTGAACGTCTACCTAGACATTCGAATGATGTCATATTTTGAGGTAAATTTTCAGTACTTTTATCTGCATTTCGGAAGGAATATTTTCTAATATTTATATTTATTCGTACACATTTAGGCTTTTATAAATACTTGAGAGGAACGCATGTAGTATTTCTATTAAACTGTTTACACATATTCGATTCTTGCAATATTGTCTGCTATATATTTCACAGGTTAAAAACGTAGTATCGAAATAATATTATTTCTCCCAATGTGTATATACAGTGTTTAGTATAACATTCCAGATATTTCAAAATAGCGGTTTTGCTGGCAGGAAGGATGGGTACAGGTAAATCGATATTTTTGAAATATCTATTCAATGATGCTCTACACAATGGGATATGCGAAAAAAAAATCCACATTTTACGTGGCTGGGAGGTACCCTAAAACTTATGAAAATTTGATTTCATAATTTTTTCTGCGTTATAAGTACGCCATGAAAAATTTCAATTTCACAGCATTAATAGTCTGTGATTTGTGATAGACGTAGCGAAAATACATGGGTTCCTAGTTATGCTTTGGAAATCTAAAACAGAAAAACTGATATTCAGATTATTATTTCCGGTAACGCTTTATTTGCGGTTTCCTTTTCTGAAAATGAGTTATAGTGCTACGGACAGTATATTACTCTGTAAAATCAAATTATCGAACTAAGTTGATGATTGTTACGTGTTAAATGTTGATGATAAATTATATAAATTCAATGAAATTAATTAAATGAACTTTTTAACGTGAAACATGTCAATTATCAAATTTCACGACATTACAAATTTTTGCTTATAGATTTGCCCATTCAGATTTTTTTTGGAATTATTTGCATTATATTATTTTTGTCACAGTTTTTATTTCAAAATTCAAGCGAGGACTAAAGTGAATATTGATAAAATGATAACGACAATAGAAGTGTATCTCTCCGAAATTCTAGCTGAGCTAATAGCAAACTTTGACGTTTCTCTCAAAAGTTATTTGCACTAAATCGTCAAGCTTGAAAAAAAATGCATGATTCATGGACTCCAGGAACATCAGTGATAAGATAAGGACAAGCTTAAGTCATACCATTGAACCGATATAAAAATTAAGGGTTTATGAATCAAAAACTTCGTTGGCAAAAATTGGTTCTAACATATAATGTTTACTGCTAAAGTTTTAACCTTTGGTCACTAAGTAAATCAGTGCTCGAAAAACAGTGTAAGACAAAAGATGGAAGCTCATCGTGACTTTCTCTTAGGCTCCGTCCACTATGGCATTGCGCGATCTGATATGATAATAACAGTGCATGTGTATTATTATAAAATGGATTGTTAGCCACTGTTACTAAATACATGAACCACAAGAAATTTTGAAATTTAATTGCCCTTAAAATATCAAAAGTACATCGAAAAATAGTTCGCTCTTTCATTTGACTAAAACTTCACATGCATAACGACTTGAATTATTTTATGCAGAACAGTTATCCTGTAAGTATCGGATAACATTAAGTATCCTTAAATAATGTTTTCTTGTGTACAAATAATACATCTTTCCCCCGTGTAATATCTGCAAGCGCAGACGTTATATGGGAACTCTATTTGATTTAGAGAACTTGTCCCATCTCTTTATTGAATAAGAAAGTAAGTAGCTCATTAGCATTTGACTTAAAAAAGCATAGCAGGTATATTTTTAGAGAATCCAATGATTTTCCTTGTTCTACATACAAGGGAATATATAGCTATAACGATCTTAAAATTTACGACTATTAAAATAGCCTATGATATTTTTGATTCAATCATAAATTCATCTCCAATTTTAAATTTAAAACGTACATTCTCTTTTATGCGTACATTCATAATTTTTGCAATAAAAATAACTTTTCAAACTAAATTGTTCGATTACCCACACGACACCCACTAGCGACCTCAATAAAGATAAATTCTACAAGTTCCGAATGTATATCTTGTATCCGCCCACCAAAAATCTATTTAAATTTCAAGTACTGATTATTCACCTAGTAAACGCCTACCGATAGCAGACGTAGTAGAAGATGGAATTGGGTTTAATGAAACAATTTAGGCTACAGTTAGGTTTAAAACTCGCAATTGTGGCAAACGTTTGTCGATAACTGCTACGCTCAGAAAATCTAAGCGGTTAAAAGAGGCTACACAAAAATAATGAGTATTTAACCAAATGAAAATTACAGACAATGGTGCTGATTCTGAAAATATTATTCCAGGAGTCTACGTAAAGTATTGTTATTTAGGGATCGATTAAACCTTAAAATGCATAATGTTATAATATAATATTCTACACATAGTTTTGGAAAAATATTAATTAACATTACTTTGCTTCATCTAATGATGTTTATTATGATATTTTTTAATATTTATTTTTGTAAAAAAGTTATAATGATTTCATTTACATTGCCTTATCATTTTCCATTTCCTTGTGATTGTTTGAATTTCGATTCCACATTTTGAAAAGCTTTGGATTGTTATAATTTTGTTTTGTATTAAGTGTTCCATAATATTGTTTAATAAAAATCAAAGTTTTTTTTTCAATTTCAATATTTATTTTTATTTTAATGTAAATGAATATTTATTTCATCAGGGAATATGATCATTATCAGTTACATGTAGAAACTCATCTAGAGTTTCGATTTCGAATAAAGAAATTTGGCAGATGCCAAATAATATGAGCAGTGAGTATGCACTGAAATACTGATGACTGGTAGGAGGAGGCATGAGCAAGTATTACTGAACGTATAAACAAAAATATATAGCGCATACAGTTAAAATATATATGATGGATGGATGAAATTGGCTTTTTTTAAATTTCACATGGCTAAACATATTTAATCGTTGAACGTGTTCTATTAAGTCTAAATTAAGGTCAATTATAAATTATATTAATTTATTTATTTACCAAGTTACTCAGTGGTAATTTATTATTTTTCAATGTATATAAAAATATTTCTCATATTCATGAAAATAACTGTCCTTGGCCTCGATTTACTTTCCGAAAACTTATGCATGTTTCCCATTCTTAAACATTGTTGTCACTTTACAAACATTCCTAATCACGTCATTATGTGTATCATCATTATATTATGAATATTCTTGGATCATCATTATATTATGAATATTCATTGAATTCTAACATCGGAAATTTACCATCCATTGCGCTTTCAAAATTTCATGTATTTTGACTTAACTCGTACCGTGTTCCTCCTATTCACATTCGTTTTTCTTCGCGTATTATTCAGTTTTTACATGCTAGACTTAGACCATTTCCGCATTGGTAACTATTTTTCCTTCATTTAGCAGAATAGTTTACTCTTGCTTCAATAAGTCCGCTGTATGCACGAACATTGCATGACTAGTAAATAAATAAATGTGATAAAACGCCCTAGGAATGCATTCTTCGTAATTTGTGAAATAAAATTATAAAATAGTAATAAATGTGTAAATACGTACCTTGGTTTTTTATTCTGATCGACTACTGCATTATAAAAACTGTATAAGTTAAAGCAAATATTATTTTAAAAGCTTGGTCAATTTGCAGTCATTACGCACTTCCCTTATGTTCTCTAGTAGTTTAAGCTAAAACTTTTAACGTGTCCAATCCATAAGCTACAAAATCATATACCGGAGTATGTGAACACAGTTACCAAAGTATGGGATTTTTTTTTATTTGACGTCAAAATTCAAAAGAAATTGATAAAGGTTAAGAAGAGGACTGATACACTTGGAGTTAGAAATTATGTGTATCATTGTGGAGATCATTTTGAAGTAAGTATTGCTTACAATCTCTCTAGTACCTAGTTAATTCTTATTTTAGTAAAACGCATATAATTTTATAACTTTCAGAAAATGTTCGGTTGACTTAGCTCCTTTTCAGTTTATATTTATATCAGAGGTGCATAACTTTTAGTAGCGCTTTCAACAATTGAAAACTTTTTTTCCGTAGATCCGGGTATGTATTTGTATTGTTTGGTCCCACGAATCGATATTATAAAATACATTAAATTCTGGCAGGTATAGGCCCAAGCCAGTGCCTGGTGAAGGGTAGGAAATTATTTTGGTGCTAGAAATTATGATTTTTTCGAGCTAGATTACATTATGGGAATACTTTATGGGAAAACAAGTTGAAATCAGGGAAGTCTAAGGGGCACCTGACATCCACTCTCCTGCCTACCGCTCATGAGCGCTAATTGTTTATTATTCAAACGCAACTTCCTCAAAATATTTTTTACAGTTTCAGATTTCTCAATCTGACATGACATAGAGAAGTACATGAAGAACAAATCTGTTGGAAATAGAAGAAAACTTAAATAGGGACTGATTCTTTATAAATTCGAATGATAAAATGAAATAGAGGACAAACGGTTACGAAAATAAAGCAACATATTCTCTATTAATTGAAGACCGTAAAATTGTGCATCCGCCACTTAAGAAACAGTTGCTTCGGTCGAAAAACTCTTTAAAATTACCACACATACTGCATCAACACAAATTTCCTTTGAACAATTTTATTTGACCTCAAAGCGTGAACGCTCATGTGAAAGAATTCCTAGAAAAAAAAGAACGCAAAATGGATTAACGGGGAAAGAGCTTTTAATATTACTCCGACATTTCGAATTTCTGTTATCACACGCTTTTATCACATTAAAATTAAATTTATTTGTTAGATTATATTGTGGTTTTTGTATGTTGAGTAGTTGAGAAAATTTAATAGTTGTTTCTTAAATACATATTAGTATGTCCAAAAATTTATAAAAAAGAAGTACTATGTTCATATTTCATTATTTGCTTTCCTTTGTGCAATTTATTCACAAAAAATAATATTTAATTAGTTTTTATAAATATTACATTTTAGCACAAATTCTTAAAAAAGTCTTTATTAGAAACGCAATGTAAAATGTGACCATTTTAGAAATTATATACCGTATGCTGCTGGCATCCGTTGTTAGCGGCACAATCTTCACACAACACGTCCAGTATTTCTTAATTTTTTCATTACATTCTAAACTAAATTGATATGATTTTGCATTTTTTATTTGAACATCGTCACCCCAGCTGCATCTCGCTGACCTAAAATAGATAACATAGGAACGTAGTGAATCATACTCATATAACATATTACGAAAGGTTTAATAAATTTGAGACATTTAATATTAGCTACTGTAAAATAATATCAATGATATTCTTTGCTATAACTTCTTGAAGTTGTAATACTTTCAAAAAAGCAAATTTATGAAATAGTAATCAAATCATACATGTTTGTGTGTGTGTGTGTGTGTGTGTGATCGAACAGCGTACACCCGCGCAAGTAGTTCGAAGTTGGCTGAAATAATAATTATATGTAAATACATAAATGTTTAGGCTATTTGAAAGAAAGAAAAAGAAATATCTTTCTAGATATTTAAGATCTAGTCTAAGTGTAACAAAATTTGTAGTGATTTTATGTAGCCTCAGTGGCGATATCCTTTGTTCTAGAAATTGTTGTCATATTAAACGAGGTAATATGTCGTTGATAAATATGTCGTTAAACTGGTATAGCAAGCCGGCTTCTATGGGTTTCTGAGTATTAAAAAAGGCGATTATAATCATTAAATTATTTCGTATCTTACACTGTTCTAAAGACATACTATTTCAAGGTCAATAGAAGGACATTATACAATGTTGCACAGAAAATGCTGTGCGGCATCATCAAAGCGATATGACGACACGCGGTAATTAAGAAATGTATTCTTTATTGAGATTTGGGTATTCAGTCATATGAGTATTATATCACAGAGAGGAATACATATGAAACTAATAGTGTTTTCATTCATTTAATCTGTAGACATCCCGTTTATCATGAGGAAACGTTGAATGTTTGAAAGGCTTAGATAAAAAAACATATTCTACAGTATTTTCGTCTCATTTTCCGAGGAAGATCTAAAATAAATCCGGCCTACTCCCGAATAAACAGCCAATATTCTCAACATATTGAATACAATCTCTTATATAGCATTTAAAATTACATTATTACCAATGGAAAACGCACTCTCCAACACTTTTATTATGTTTTACCTTCAGAAATCGGACTATCAGGTAGCAATGGATTACCACCAGAAAACAAAGGGTACTGGTATATTTTAATATTACTGGTTGGTAATATTGAAAGATGGCGGTTGTGTGAATGTATTAACAACGCGAGCCTTGTCAACAACATACGACGGTATTTTTTATGAGCGGAAAATGCTAGTCTTCCGAAAGATAATAACTGTTTTATAAAAATCCTAATAATAATTAATTTCATAATATTTACATATGTAAATTGTGTATTGTTACGAAAAGGATGGTATTATTTAACTTTTATTTTCATGATTACATCTAAAAGCATTTGTATTTCCGAGTGATAAATACTCATGTAAACTAATTAATATAAACCTGTGAAAGTGACGATGAAACGTTGTCTAATTATTAAGTGCTTTTCAATTTATATATTTAAAAACGAGTATAGTCTATGAACAACATGATCGCCAGGTTTCGACATGGCAACATCTAGGTATCGATTCTAATAATAACTGAAACGCATGTATCGAAAATGTTCGATTTCTTTATCATGGAATATATTGAATGAATCATCAGTATTAAGTGAAAAACGTTTTATTTAAATGTAAGCTACACCGGCACTAGACACGTCAGATATCTCACAAAATGGCCTCACGGGTAACATCATCTTTACATAAGTCTTATTGTTACGTTCCTAACAAGATTATAGTCTTGTTGGAAACAAAACTCTTCAACGGGTGGAAATATCGTGATTCTTATTTCACCAACGTATTGGTCTCTATAAGGGTTATCTATTTTAACATTTTAGCGAAGTCTACAAAACTAGCAAAGACCAGACTTTATCGTTTAGTTTTAAGCTAGAGTTTAAATTTTTACGTAGCATTGGTAATACACTAATATAAATTTATTTGAGAAGTTACATATATTTAGTTTTAAAACAACACCGTGAACCAATAAGTCGAAGGTAACTTCTACAAGCAATACATCAAACTGAACAGACTACTAAGCGTGGACTCGGACCACGCGACGTATCAAAGACATCGTGCTACCTCGCACAAACGAGTGAGGAGAGCGAGTGTCGATTGAGAGATAAGTTAAGGATTAGTTACCCATTGACTTGAAAATTATTACTTTGGAATTTATAGTCACAAGATATCAACCTGAAATAGCGAGGTTTGTTTTCGTTGCGTAATATTTTGGAACATATACCCTTTAGAGTAAGACGTTGTCACGTTAAACTATATGGCGAGCATGTGATTGACAGGCAAACGTAAAGGCGTGCTGTTAGAAAATTGCTTATTGTCTTGATACACTTTCAGGGATGCAGTAACGTCACTTAGGCTTTCAACACGCTATTGATGGTCAGGAGAGCGAGTGGCCGAGAGATAGGGAATTAGGGGAAGGCTTTTCTGCCGGTGAAGTCTCGCGTTTATTAGCATTCTGCCATTTGTGAGAGATTTTATCTGCGATTTATGTAAGAAAATGAGTTACAAACAGTGTTCAATATTAAAATTTACAGACATAGCAATAAGAACTATGAAAAGGCTATTTGTTTGTGTACTAAAGAATGTCAAAATGCCTCTAAAGTGGTTGCAACTTTCTTGGAGATATCCTAATTATATCAGTAATAATTCAAATGTTTTTTTTCTGTGACCATTTTGACGTAAGTAAACATAAATTATCTGAATCTAATAATCATATTTAAATTAAGTATGATTACTAATTTGAGGTTAGAATATAATGTTTTCTGAGTAAGAGCATTTGAACCATTTTTATATAATCTAAAATTAAAAATTGCAGACTAATGTTCCTTTTTTTAATGAGTGTGAAAATAAAAGGTCCCTACTATCTTGCTTCCTTGTTACAAATGGAAAAAATACATTGTAAATTATCATCGGCACAAAATGGGTTTTAAATTTATGTTATTAAGTAAAGTGTTGTCTATTTATAAATTTAGGTTATTACGTAAGGTGTTATCCTACTAACATTGCTGTTTCCACATTTTTAGCTCAGCAGCATAAAAATCGGGGTGATTTTTTATTGCATCTACTTTAGGCAGAGTTCTGTTGTCCGCTTTCAAAGAATTGCTGTCCATGATAGATTGAAGTACAGATACACAAGGATTAATTTGTAAATTATTATAAATTAACCAAAAATATCACTAGAAAATATTGTGATCAGTTTTCGAAATCGTTAAACAGCATGGTAGTAAGCAAACCAGGATATGTTTACATGTATATGACGTCATTGTAGTTTAAGCAAATCGTGACCGTTTTGTGACAAATGTTTAAAAATATTTATTTATTCAAGTATTTTAGAATAAATTAATTATAATTTTCAAATCACATTATGCATACAGACGTTTTTAATTAGCACATATTTTTAATATTTTCAAATACACTTCGCAGTTCCTGAAGGCGTGTTTACATTATTTTGTATTGGGATACAATTCGGTGTATTCGTGTGATTTTGAAACCTAGGACATGATTTCCGTTTTATTAGATTACCGTAAAAACATATGCTCATTGAATTTTGTTAGAGAGAATGCGTCTAGGCAGTAATGTATTCTGGCGATTTTATAGGTCGTGATTTATTTAGTCACTGACTTATTTGCGTGGGGACTAATCCTTGAAATATTTAGTGGGATGAAAAAGTATATAGATGTTAGCCTTGTTAGGTAAAAAGCTTGATTGCACATAAGATACTAATTGTGACCTTCAGTAATTCATGCTAAGTTGTGTGGCACGAGGCGCCATGGACCAGCCTGGTTTTGACTTAGAATGACATAAAAAATACATTCCGATTTGCGAATATCGGATATGAAGGGAAGTTCCCATGTAGGCTACAGATCGTAGGGAATGTTTTTTCAAGATGCTTTAATTTGCATTGAATAGAATTTTCTATAAACTCTAAATTACAACTTTACTCTAATTAAACAGAGCTTTAAACTTTCATCGAGTTGAAGTAGTTGAAATTTTGTATATAGGAAACAAAATTTGAAAATGTCAAATGTAAATGGAATGTTACATTATGTATCAGTTAGATGTAGGTGACTATCAAAAAAAAAATTGTTTGGAAAATGGAAGGGTGGAAATTTTATGAAACGCCAAGGACGTGAAGCACAATGATTACATGAAAATAGTGGGAGATAATAGCGTTAGAAACGAGATTATTTTTCATTATTCACATGTGCGTTGAAATTATTCGCAGAGATATCCTTATATTATCCAAAATGAATTATTAAAGCGATATTGCAAGACAAATGGAATTCCGTTGACCAGGATTTTCAGCAAAAATATAATTGTCAAAAATTATTTACTTGATTAATAATTTCGAACGAACGAAAATTAAAGTACCAGCAAAATAGTATTTATCGGTAAATAAAGTGGATTGATAATATTTGAAATGCGTTGCAATCGTAAGAAGAGTTAGTTTTTGTCACTCAGTTTACTTCCAAATGTTGACGTAATATTTTACTTCGAATATTTTTTAGACTTTCATATCTCAAATGTAAAAATGTTATCCTTATAAAATCACTCTTATGTCCGTCCGTCAGTTCATCTGTCTGTTATTTTTTCAGAAATCGTTTGACGTGAGAAATCTCGTGGGAATAATGATAAAGAATATTAATCCGCTTTTACATTAATAGATGAAATTTAAAAACACTGATATGGACATTTGTGTTTCATGCACATTGCAGTGTAACAATTGGAAAGATAGCCATAAGCACTCCACTACTATGCTTTTATAAAATATATAAATTACCAAAACCATCTACAAAAACATTCCCATTTCCGAAACTGCTTAAGTCAAACCTGTGGCAAAAACAGCGTCACTAAAGTTGACTTAAAAACCGAAGCAAATAATGCTTTTAAGTCTCATAGTTTCTATGATCTCTTGTCATGAATTAATTGCTCTTAACTATGGACTACACGTTTTCAATACATAATAACTAAAGAAGCATTAAATAGATTTGTACGAATTGTTGTGGCAGTTATTGCATAATATACTTACCAGGAAATAAATGAAAAATGCTTTCGTTTTAAAATTCCTGTATCACTCTTTCCACCCTAATCGATACCTGTACGGAGTCCAATATTGTAAATTAATGCTGCTGCATATACGCAAGCGATAATTTATGGTATAATACTGAGATAATATTAATTTTAACCAAATTCGGTTAAGTAAGTAATTAAAAACAGGTCTAAGATCGTTCACCAATATCTCATTAAAAATATAACTGATTTTTCAAAAATGATCTTGAAAAATCAGAAAAAAATTTTCATGTAAATAATTAAATTTATAAATTTAGTAAAATACAATCTTGGTGTATATGTGAGCTATGCTTATTGTCAAATGCTTAAAAATGATACTTTTACACAAAAAACTATTCAAAGAAAAAATTGTTAAGAAATTATTAAAACTTTCATTAATTTGTTCTTATATAATTATAAACTTATATACTTTATTGTAACAAAGAAAATTAAAAACGATTCTTTTATTTTTATCCTATTTTTCGTGATTTATGTGATCTAACTTTTGATTAAACAAATAGAATTTTTTTCAGGATTTATCATGCTTAAAATATATAAGATTGATCTATGTATGTTTACTATGTCGCTGCTTTTAATTTGTTTCGGAAATTTTATAATTTTAGGATTTCATTATTTTTTTAGAAAATGTAACATTTGGATCTCATATTTTGTAATATGGTAAGCCTCGGGCTCAAATAGAATCTTCACAATAGTATCATATAAGTTATCTTTCTACCCTGAGGGTGCAGATTGAAAACCAAAGTAATTTTATTGATGGCGCAATTTTACTATTTTATAGGCAGACGTTAAAATTTTCTTAGGTACAGATAGACAAATAAATAACGAGCTGATAATTAAACAAAATACAGGAGAATTTATAATTTTTGTTGGTTACAGATTGATTAATACGGAAATTTCCTATGTATCGCACATAAGTCAATCATCCATTCTAAATAAGTATGTACACACAAAAAGAAAATGACAGACTTTATCTTATTTGAAGTAGGTTTAAATCTAAGTACATTGAATCAAAATTTCAGTTGTGGTTTAATAAACACCACAACTCTGCAGCTAGAAGTAAACTTATAAAGAGATGAGTCTAGATGTCTGCCTCAAAATCTCCAAAACAATATTTTCCAGTAGTAGTTGTTTGAATTGACGTCATACCTTATTTTCAGTGCACTCGTAGGTAATGAATCATGATTTTTTCAGTTTTTTCTTAAAACTTGTAGCAAGGGTCTTTATGTAGTCAATCTTATATTATTTTCAGTGGATTTTTAGACAAAGAGTAAAATTGTTTTTAAATTATTTCTGAAAATCTGTAAGTGGATCTTTATGCAGTCTATCAGTTTTTACTTTACGTTTGGAGTAGAGGTTCGCTTAAACCCAACAAGGCTTGAAGCGAGGTTATCTATTTTAACCTCTTCATTAAAATGGATTCCGATTTTCCCAACGATTTAGCAAGGCGCCTTTTACTCTTACCATATCCATAAACTTTTGGAAAAGACTCTTTTGAAAAGTAACTAATAAAGTAACTAGTAACTATTTTTTTTTTCGTTACCCTTGAGATAATAGAAGCCGCCTGGATGCACATGTGTTACGCGTTTTCTTGTGGACGGTACATGTTTACAACATAATACACATGTAACTCCATCAAGAATGAGGCGGCAAAAACAAAGTGTTCTAATTGTTAGTTGCTTAATTATGTCAAAGATTTTAATGCAGAATATGTGTTATTAATTTATAAAAAGAGTAGTAAATAGCTTAAAACATTAATAAATATTTAAAATAAAGTTTTAAAAACTTATGCTTTTGTTGCAAACTCTTTGGTACATGCTCAAAACTTTGTCCAACTATTAGACATTCAAACACAATCGAAGTTCGTTTGATTTACAGACTGTCACAATATATGTTAGTGAATTCCTTAGGACTCTCTATTTTCACAATTAAATGAAACTATGTGATGTAGTATTATTTTTTACTTTCTTTAATTTCTTTACCACGATCTAGGTTTCGTTGTATTACAACATCTTCATGTGGGATATTAGCAAAGATAGAATCTACTAATATCCCACCTGAAGATGTTGTAATACAACGAAACCTAGATCGTGGTAAAGAAATTAAAGAAAGTAGAAATAATAGTACATCACGTAGTTTTATTTAATTGTGAATAATGAATTTCTACAAAATTAACGCCAAATATATTCACTACTCTCTATTTTGATATTGAAAAAAATTATTTAACAAAAATGCACACACACACACGTATCAATATATATACGCATATATAAATATATAAATATATATATATAAATATATATATATATATATATATATATATATATATATATACAGATATAGGATTTAAGTTATTGACTTTCACCTTGTGTTCTATGGGAAACGTGAAAGGATTTTCTTATGAAAAACAATTTTTTAGAAATTGGGCCGATAGATAGTTGTTTTTATGTTTTTACAATAATTATTTTGGATGTTATTAACATCGGAATATACTGTTAAAAAAGTAAGGTTTATTAAATAAGATATTTAGATTCAAGCAGGTTGTCGCGAGCCAATAAATTCAAAAATATGAATATTCCCCTTTCGTCATTTATTTCATATTATTTAGGTTCTTTTGTAACTTTGAACGTAGAAATTCAAATGAAACTAATAAATTACTTTAATGACAATTCCAATTCCAATAGCTGATGGGAAAATTTATAAAGATAAATTTATTCAGTTATATTTAAAACATTTTTCGAAAGAAACTACTAAATGTCAGACTAATAAAAAATTAAAAATTTTGAGCTTAATTTCACAAATCAATTTCAAATTTAAAACCTTAAAAATGTATCGATAATAATTATAATCAGGCAAAGCCCTATATATCTTTCAAGCCACATATTTGTAATATAAAAATTAATTTCTCTATTTTCTTTCCATATCTCTTCTCTAAATCTCCACTATTTATGGTAATCTGTGATAAAACCAGTGACAAATATTCTAATATGATAGATTCTCTACAATTACAGAAATTTAGACGGATCATAAAATAACTACACATTGTCAGTATAATAGAGTATGGACCTTGATTGCAGAATACACATAATAATAGCTTAACATAAATGCAAATATGTAAGCGATCATAAAAGCTCGTGAAAGCTTCTGAAATCACTTTGCAAAACTTGAAAGCGTACTCGATATCGTAACAGTTTCATTTACCATTAATATGAAATAAGGTTTAATGTATGCAAATACCTAGGACTTCGGAGATGGAACACGATCCGGGTTTGTTGACTTATTTGTATGTACATATACATATGAATATACGAGTAAGCATAAGATATTAACAATTTTCACTCTGGTGCATATGTTCATGAATGTAAGTGATATTAATCATCTTTGTCCATACTTTATGAAGTAATGCGGATGGGGAAAGTTTCAGTTCAGCGATAAAATTGAAAATCTAATTTAAGATATTAGAATCTTATAGAATATAGGCAACTTTTACCAAAGGTTTATTTAAAAGTTTCATTGTTCCACAGTTACCTGTTCTGGTTTCGTACATTTAAGTTTTTCTCACGTGACATTATTTTTCCTGTGTTTCTTCGAAGGTTAGCTTTCTCTCAATGTTTTACCATAAATTATTTAATAGTTAAAGTAATATGACTCGCCTGAAATATTGTTATTTCTAAATACATTGTTATTTCTAAATACATCATTATTTTTTTAAAATGATCACTTAGATCCCAATCCATAGTTTCGCCAAAAGTATTTGTTAGTTTCTATAAATGCAAGTTTACGGTACGGTTTTGATATTGGACAGACGTACATATACTGTGCAGCCATTACGACTTGTGGTAGTTAAATGTTCATATGAATAAATTATTTCAATTGATAATTAATAATTAATAATTAAATTATGGCCGAGATTAACATACAGGTTTTCTATTGGCATCTGAAGTATTATAAATCCCGAGTGATAGTATCATCTATCTTTTATGAGTCGAATAAAAACCATTCACAGTATTGAATGAGAATCTCTGCAGAAGAAATTTCTGTATTATAGATATTTTTAATAGCAATACAAGGTTCATATGTCTGTCGTATAGTATAAATTTTACTAACACAATTTTTGAGTAACTGCAAACCATTTTGCGCAGTTAAGTTATTAAAACATTTTGGTTAAACATTCAAAAATACAATTTATAACTATTACAATAATGATCGCTCCACATACCTGGATGCAGATACGGCCTATACGTTAGAGAAAGTTGAAGCTATACCAAGTATTATTATTTAATGACTCTTACATCCTGTCCGACTTGAGATTGGTAAAGTTCGAAATAAATTTGATCCTATTCATAATGCGTACATTAATCAAAGTTTTAACATTTAGGAAAGTCAGAAGCATTTAGCTTCATATTTTTTATTTAGATAATGTTGAAACAATGGTGATGTAGTGTCAAGTGTACAAAGCTACTTTCTCTAGGCTTTAAACCGTTTATATTTTCAAATAAGGCTGTAAAACAAATTTAAGTAACAAACTTTACCTGAATGAAAAATATTGTCATTAATGTTACAAACACCATCACCCAATACTTCCATTTCAATCGCTAATTGAATTTCAAAGAATAAATGAACACAAGAATGTTCGTGACTGCAAAAGTGTAAGAAACTCTAAGGATGCTTATCCTAATACAAGCTAAAGCGCGATGGACTATGTAGTGAAATATCTTGATTACGATTTTCGAACGATCAAAACGGAAAAATGTCCTAACCGGTAACTTCCTCCCGGTGACTATAAAAAGTAATGACACTTAGTATCCTGTAATCCGAGTATCCTGTAATGACACTTTTGTATTAGTAAGTATTGGTAACTTTTGTATTGGTATATTATACTAGACAATATTTTTGCTTTTGAAAGTATGGCACTTTTATACAACTACGTTTTAAAAATATCGCGAAAATAATTTACCACATTAATGCACTTTTTTTTCAAATTTTGTAAATATTAATTATGTAATTTCCATAACTTGCATGCAAAATTCAGAAAAACGTATAATATGAAAAAAAGCTACACTATTTTTTAAAGAAACTGCCCAGATTTGGGTTATTTTTTCCAAGAAAGTCAATTCTTAGACATATTTATGTCAAAAACATGTAATTTTTTACACAACAACATCATAAATGGGAAATACTGAAAATCTTAAAAAATATATTTGCTGTGAAAATATTATATCAATATACATCGAACGCAAATGTGTTCTTTGCGTTAAGAAACTCATTAATTATGAAATATTCAGTAATGAAAAAGAAGTTCCATAGTGTTATTGGGGTAAGTCAAAAGAATCGCTACTACTGACACTAAAATAAAATAGCAAGCATCGAAAAAAAAATTATTAAGACATAAGAAACTTAAACAATTTTTATGAAACGCTATAGAAACAAGTGCAAAATGTCATATTGTCATAATATTTATTATTAAGAGGCTCATATTTTATCAAAAACCAAAGAGGTAACTAATAATTTACCGAAAACCAGAGATAACCATTAACAAAACTGTAAATTACAATGAATATTCAACAATATATTCTAGAATATTCAACATAGCGAAAAAATCGTTTCAGAAATCTGAATTCGTTCTGAATATTCACAGACTTTTCTCTTTAGGTCGATCGGCATTGTTTTGTTCTAAATATCACTGGGTTAGTTCACAAAAGATAACTCAATCCAAGCCAGTTTTTTTTTTACTTCTGCGGTTTAGTTTATTTTTTCAATTTTTTTGCAAAATGCTTGCACACTAAGTAGACTTCTTTTTCACTTTATCATATATATATATATATTTATATATATCATAATTTTCACTGAATTTTTGTCTCCGTATAAAGGGACAGGTACACAAAATATTTAGGTTTACTAAGGTATTATTACATGATATCATAATGTATTTTGTTAGCAAGGATTACATCATCTAAATCCCTGCATGAGCTTATTTAAAATTTTCATTACATACTTTACTACTTCTTTATTAAATTTTTCATATTTCCTGCCAAAATAAACGCTTTGAAAATTAAGCGATAAAGTGTGAATTTCACTGAATTTTCGATGTATTGTTCAAATTATAAATATCTAACTTATTTTGAATTTTTAAAATTGTTTACCGTTTGATTTTAATAAAAATCGGTCTCAAAGATTTGAATTAACATTACAGAAAGAGTAGTTATTTCATCATAATTTTCATATTATATAAAAAACCCTTCCAGCGATTTGTCTGAAAAACTAAGTAAATGTAACATGAACTCGTATTAACTTTTTGAAAAAAAATATTCACCGTTTCATTTTTGTAAAAATTTCTCTTCAAAATTATACAGTCAACGTTACAGGTAGTTACAATAGTAATAATTTCACCACGCTTTTCATTCTACTTAAAATACGCGTCGAGCGATATTTCAAAAACACTAAGTCAGTGTAAAATGATGTTACATTAAAATTTTGAAAGAATAATTACCGTCTATCTAAATACGTATACTTGCATAATTAGCATTACAAAAAATTAGGAGGTTCATTACTTTTGATTTTATGAAAAGGAAACGCAATAAAAATTTCAGTTTTCAATGACCTTAACATATAATTTTATTCAGAACTTCTTGCGATAGACTTACATATATTTGAAATTTTGGTTACCGAACATGAAATATTTTTTTCACTTTCTTTTCTATTTCCCTGAAAAAAGGAAAATAATGTCGGTACATGATACTAAGGAATAATCATCTCGATTTTAATACCAATTTTATTTTTGGATATTTAACTACTCAGCTACAATAGCATCTATAGTTAAATTTTTGCTTAAGTCCAATTATGTATCTCAAAAAGTTAATATTACCGTTTGCGTTTTTCAACAATCAATTAATAAACCGATTTCATTTAAAATAATTTCATGAAGAGACACTTTAAGCGCCGATTAAACCACAAGAGATATCCAATGTGGTTATGATTCAAATTAATATCCTCCGTATATTAAAGTTATCCGACACGCCATTTCATTTCTACTAAGTGTTTACCTTTTTCCCCAAAGTGACTCACTTTCCTCAATTACGACTTAATAACTCCCAAATAGCGCGGTTATAACGCTGTTAATTATTCATGGAAGGCAACCGCTGATGTTAAACTAATAATAGACACTACAGCCATATGCGGAATTAAAAGCGTTTAATTACCGGGTGTCACGAGATTAATGGATATAAATTCAGTAAACAAGATTTACGGGTTATCGAATAGTTTTGCGAAAATGTTTTTACAAATATATCAGAAAAGTGCAATGTATGAATAAATTCTATGTGCATATTTTGTTTATTCTAATTTCCTGAAATTTTGAGACTGCCACTCTGGTAGCCTCTACAAAATCTATTTGTAGACTTTTTTAATTGTAATTTGAAATAGGCGCTGCTCTTATAAAATTATAAAAATCTTGGATCTGGTTAAGAACGTTTCGAAAATCATTTTCAAGTATACCCTTTCAAAGACACAGATCCCACGCCTGTAGGTTGATTGCACACCTTTAGGAGTGATAGATCACATATAGTTTGGCCAAATTTTCAGTTGTTAGAGAGGATGGGGTGGGGTGCAGCTTACAAAAGTGAGTAAATTAAAGTGATTATGAATAATTATAAAATTGTCGATAGTTCTAGGAGTAAAAAATATATATTCCTGAATAATTACGATAACGTAATATAGCTCATCAAAATTTCAGTTTAATTTTTGTAAGCAAAGGTTAAGAGATTTCAGAGCCACAAAATTAATATTGCACAAATAGATTTAATGACATTTAATACATATTTCACATAATTCAAGTTTATTGTTAAATATACAATCAATAATAAAAGAGGCAATTATAATACGATGTGTATATTTGCCTTGTTAAAAATCATATGGTTTGTTTATCAACAAACCATGTGATTTTTAACAAGGGAAAAAGTGACTTTATATTATTTATAAAGTCACTTTTATAACGTTCACATTAAGAGACATTTTAGTTAGTTCATGTTTAATGAGAATGAATTCAATCCTTGTGTAAAAATAGATAAAAAAGTATTGAAAATGAGCGTTTCTTTCTGTCGTGAGAATGAGCGTTCCGGTACGATATAACCTTTACGGTTGGATTAAAGCAAACCCTATTTGCTTTCGGCTGGGACGCAGGTTGTAACGTTTTACACTCCTTGGATATCTTGCACCCTTTCTGAAACACGATGCATAGTTTGTGGACGTTGTTACCGTTGCATAATTAGACCACATATAAAATATTATTTATTAAGAGGTTGTATTGGTTGTAATTGTTACTGGCAGGTATAACGTATTGTGGCACAACACGAACGAACATGACAAAACGAACGTTCTTAATTTGAAATTTATTCTTTTTGAATGAAAATTCTCTTTCACTGACAAAAACGTATTTTTTTGGGTAAATGAAATCCATCTCTTATTAAGTACTTTTTAATTTATTACGATAATATATATAATATATTTTTTTATTTCAAAGAATAAATTGTAATTAATTTTCTGATGTTTGCTGCATTAGTTCACTTCTGTTTGCTGTTCTCAGTATGGTTGAAATAACGATAAGATCTAGTAAAATTATTACGCTGCTTGAAGAAGACTGTAGCCAATGTTATGTGCCTCAGCAGTATAATGTGAGCCGTTCCACCATCCAAATCTCCGTAATGTTTTGGGCTGGTGTTAACTCAGATGTTCGTACCGAGACAGTTTTTATTGAAAATGGCACACTTAATGCGCAAAGATACATAACAGAGGTTCTTATTCCCCATGCCCGACCCGCATTAACAGCAGTTGGAGGCGAGTCCATTTTCATGGACGACAACGCTCACGTCCACCGCTCTAGAGACGTTGATGTGGATATGCAGGAAGCTGGAATTCGTCAATTAAACTTGCCAGCTAGAAGTCTCGACCTCAATCCGATAGAAAACATATGGGACAATCTCAAACGATGGTTCAAAGCCGTAAAACCAGCTGCAGAAAACATTTGGGTCCTTGAAAATGTGATCGTCGCTGAATGGGAACGTATTCCTCAGGAAATGATAAAAAAACGTCGCCGAAAGCATGCCTAGCAGATTAAGTGCAATGATTTTAGATAGAGAAGGCTATACTCGTTACTAAATTTTCAAATTTTATGTTAAATTAATAACAAATATTCAAAAATAAACTTTAGCCATTTTTAATTTACCAGTATGAAAACGCTGTTCTGCGGATTTTACGTCGTTTTTTTTATTTATTTGCATTTTTAATGATTGAAGTAGGTAAAAACGATATCTCAATAATAAATAACAATATTCTCATCATATCGCCATATAAAATGCATCAAATAATAATAAAAATACTCTGATATGGTTTATTCTTATAAGTGCCCTTGTTTTTCAAGACTATATATATATATATATATATATATATATATATATATATATGTATATATATATATATATATATGTATATATATATATATATATAAATATATATATATATATTACCAGTTGTATGTTATTACCAGTTTGTCAAATACTATTTTTGAGTAAATAAATGATTTTACAGTGAATAAAGGGTAAGTGTTTAGTTGAAATGCGCATTACAGGTGGTCAAATAAGTTAATTTTCATTTATTCAGTAATTCAGTTTCCATCAAACAATAAAGTTTGGTTATTAAACAAACTAAAACATTTCATTTTTTACCGTTTTTTTATATATTAACTGTTTTGAAAATCCGCATGCATAATTTGAAAAGCATTCAAAACTAGATCAAAAATTGGGTTTAACTATAAGATTTTATTAAATGTAAATGACAGTTGGCACTGAATTCATTCACTCATGTCTTAATAAGTTACCAACATATTAGTTTTAATAATTTTTCTTACAAATATTTTATTGCTATGAAAATTGGAAAATTAATGTAGACCGTGGCTTTAGGCATAGTTCCTTGCAAATTATAATCGCTGAATTCAAATTATAATTCACGTTTGGGGAATTGCAATTTTTTTTCAACTCCGTAAATTTATAAGCGCTTCAGTCTACCTTACTAAAACATTCAACCATTCCCAATTTGCTGTTTGAAGTAACACACCAACATTAAGTGCTTTGATTAACATCCCCCACCAGTAGAAAACCACCGGATAAAGAAAAAAACTGGAAATAAATAATTATGAATACTATTTTATTTTCCATCACTCGCATATTTTGTAAGATATAACGGCATTATTTTTACTTAAATTGCCTTCATTAATTGATTATTTAGCAAGGCAAACAATCCTTTGATATAAATAATATGGACGAAGTATAATTTTACATAAAGGCATAGAAATTGAAGTCTGAAAGGCAGAACGACATACATAGAATTTAACCTCATTATTAAGTAGTTTATACTTAAGCGATTTAGTGGTGCAATTGAGTATTACTCAAGATGTAATTTTCTTCTTCTATTATGTGTATTTATGCGTCTATACACGTATTTTTGTTAGAATATCGCTTTTTTCAATTTAAAAGACCAAGAAATTTAGAAATTGAAGTTTGAAAGGCAGAACGACATACATAGAATTTAATCTCATTATTAAGTAGTTTATACTTAGGCGATTTAGTGGTGCAATGAGTATTACTCAAGATGTAATTTTATTCTTTTATTATGCATATTTATGCGTCTATACACGCATTTTTGTTAGAATATCGCTTTTTTCAATTTAAAAGACCAAGCAATTTGAAACAGTTATGTGAACTAAAGGTATTCAATGGAAATTATGGGTTTATATGGTAATTAAACAAGCCAAATTATTGGAATATTCGAAGACGTGTTTTGTAAACAATATATTGCAGAAAATATGTTTTGAGTGGCTGTCCCTCCTTGGGTGTTCAATGTTGTGTGAAAACCCGTTTCCATTGCTAAGCTGTGGGGTTATGTAATTCTGAAAACACATAATTTGTAACTATTCACAGTCACCAAATATCTATAAAAAGAAAACAATTAGAATTAGTTAAGCGAGTCACAAGTTATTTATAAGTTTTGCAAGATAATACATGAAAACAGACATTACATTTCATGATATGCAAGGTTATCTGTTTTAATCATGTGTACCTAATGCCTTTACATTGTTATTAAAAATGTTACTCCAATAAAGTTTTGGCAAGATACCCGAGATATGAAACCACTTAACAGAATTCCATTTATAAAATTATAAATCTATAATCTTATATAATATATATGAAAATTTAATGATATCAAGTACATAGTATAACAATTCATTAGACTGAAGGTTTTCTACAAGCCTCGGGCCACCGAATCACTCCACTTTTGACAGTTGACAGGAAGCTTGATGCTCAGCGGCGCCGCAGGAAGTCCCTAGAGATGAATTTAATCCGCTTAGGTTAGGGTATTGGAGCCCGAGCTACCTTTTGTTTTCTACTTTGTACTTAATATTTATGAACGTATTCTCTGTTAATATAAAATCCTTTTATAAAAAGAAAAATTGTGAGGTAGTGACATGATATCTTATGAGGTGATGACACGGGTCAATATTTCATATTTTTATATTTTTTTCATGTTCAGTAATGAAATATTTAATATTATTCGTTATCAATAGATCGGTTTTACTGAAATAACTTTTGTGAATCTTCCTTTATTTTATTTAGTGATATACTGCAAGTTGCACAGAAGCAGTATAATATATTGAATTAAATCTTAGGATGGCCATAAGATATTGATATCTTCACTTTCTCTTATTATTTACATAATCTATTTATAATAAATCGAATCACGTTTTTAGCTGTCACGGGGACTCGTATCCTATTATGACTCTTATGACACAAGCATAAGAATTATTTTACTATTTGTCTCTCTGATTAAGAAGTAAAATAACTTTATATGAAGGTGTCGATGTGGTAACGTATGTTATTCTAGCGAATTCTTAGTGAAAATATATCGTGTTTGAAATTACAAACCATTTAAAACTATTTCTGTGATTAAACCACCGAATTTTTTTTCTTTTTTTTCTTATTACGATTGAGAAACACCATGTCGAAAGGTCAAATTGTATATAGAGTTCAGTAATCTTAACCAACCAGCGACTGCGGAAAGTGGTATTTACATTTATCATATGAAATACTATTAATTACGGCGTGTTAATAACTGTAAGATAAAGGAAAAACCTCTAGTATAAAAAAATAAATGTATTTATGAATATAATGACACATCACGACTAGTGTCTGTTGGTGAAGTATTACATACACATACGAACGATCACATCTAGGAGATATAATTCATAATAATATAACCGTATTAATTTACACCAAACCCTATTTTGGAATTGTAATCGAAGAGAAGTGAACTTGAGCTAAAATATCTTTTGAGCCTCGCCACCTCAAAGGTTGGTAAATAACATCGCTGCTGTTGTGAAAGCAAATAGCCAAAGGCGTTTGAGCGACCGAAGTTCTCCTGTGTGTACGTTTGCACCTGTCTAGACGAGATACGATCAGTTCTCTTTGTTTGTACGTATCTCACGCGAAAATTTGTCGCTTAATGCTATCATTCAGATATTTGTGCGCTGTTTACTCACACTTTTATTATTTGTATACTTACTTCTATTATATGTAGATATTTTGAGAATATTAATGAAGTCACTCTATTTTCTTTTCATCATCAATTCGAAAATAAGTTTTCAGCGTAGTTTTTATTATATTTTATTATAGAACACCTGAAGTAAACAATTATTATTTATGGCAGAATGACGTTTTTGGTATTCTACGTACGGACAGAGGAATTCTACTGGGATAAAATAATATAAAACTGTCGAATCGCGGAGTTTGGTATTTTACAGGTAAATGGATATTTTATATTATTCCTGAAATAAGAGTTCAAAAGACAACATACCGATTTTTGAGTCATTTAAAGCTTTCGAGAAAATGTTCTTAAAAGAATGAAGTCCTAATTTAATCATTGCTAAGAGACAATCTTTAAATATGATAGGTGTAAACGTTTAATGATACATACAGGACATTATTAAAGGATTTTCAAAAGTTCTCTTTTTGTATGAGGGTGGGTAGTTACGGTTGCCCGATAGGGTCTTGAAACAACCCAAGTGATGATAGGAGTAACGTATCTCAAACACGAGCTCAATTATGAATTTAGTTTTATTATCATTATTTATAATTTCCCCATGAAACACTATTTGTAATTTTTATCATTAATTCTATCATAGCGTATCATTTTAAGTGCTAATTTTGTAATAATGGAACAATCAATTTTATACATAAAAATGTATTGTTAAAAATGTGAATGTTAAAAATCTATATTTTCAAACTAATTGCGATACTGTTATCAACAAGTTGAATTGAGTTCCTATCTTAATTTTTCATTATAGCATCAAAGAAATTCAATGTCAAAGCCGGTGAGAAAAACAAAAGCTTACGAGAAAAGTGGGCGTGATGAATCAGTTCGTTTTGAATGTGTGCAGTATCCTACAAGAAATAGAAAACGCTTTATTTTAAATTATTGTAGTATTCGTCAACTTACAGTAATATTAAAAAAAACTCACATGTAGAATAATATCGTAAATACGTAGTTTTAAAAGATCGCGATAAGATTTAAGCCTATTATTGGTTACTCTGATTCTTTTGATAACGCTTTTACCTTTGTACTTCCATCAACATTTTGAAAGAACTGTTTTAGCTTTCAAAATAAGGAAAAAGCGTGTTTTGTAAGGAAATGTTAGTATATATAGTACGAGTAATATCGAAATTATATCTATATATATGTACATATGTATATGTATATATATATATATATATATATATATATATATATTTATATATACGTAAGTATATCATGCGTATGTATTATTTCGAAGACTTTTGAAATCTGAAGGAGGCATTCAATTAACTATGGCCTTTTTCACAAAATTTAAGAGGTTACTAGCCGTTATTATCTTCGTCCGCGTAAAAACTGATTCATCATCTATTTGTATTACGTAATGAATCGTTAAAATCGTTTAGCGACTGTACAAAAGTTAAAGTAGTTATAACGATATTATAACAATTGTGAGTGATATAGTATTATACTTTTAATATACAAATTAAATTGTACAAAGTAATATCTTAAGTTTTTAAAAATATAAATAATAATTTAATATATTTGCCGTTAATTTTGTAGAAATTTATTTTTCAAAATTAAATGAAATTACGAGATGTAGTATTATTTCTACTTTCTTTAAGTTCTTTACCACCACCTGGGCTTCGTAGGTCATGATCGTGGTCGTAGTTCGTAGATCGTGGTTATGGTAAAAGGTCGTGGTAGGTCGTGGTAAAGAACTTAAAGAAAGTAGAAATAATAACACATCACGTAGTTGATAAATAATAATAAGAAGCCTACTAACATAAAGCCTGTATAATAAATATATCATGGATGAAATTAAACGAGTAGCCGAGTGACTAATTAAAATCTGAAAGCATCTCTGCTATAGATAGCAATTTAAAGCCCATCCAAAATAGTAACTATGCAATATCAGAGACAAAAATGGTACTGAATTGGAACTATTCATTTAAATCAAATTAAATATTACTTGTAATGTCACTCTATAGGGGTCTCATTTCTCTCTAAGATAACCTGAAATATATCTTAATCATTTCATGAAGTCTAGCTAACTAAGAAGTGTTGCTCTAACGAATTAGAGAATACATTTAAAAGTTAATTTAACTGGGGTGAATTTAGGTGGATTTCAAAAATATATAAACTTTGCAATAAACTGAAGCAAGAAGAAACACGAACTGCACATCTGTCATAGGTCTTTACTTAACGTATAAACTTCTCAATGGTCTCACCGATCTCACCGATGACAACAAATATTGACAAATTATTGACAAATCTTATTCAATTATTGACAAATGTGCTTTAGAGAGAGCTTTAGAACGAGTGAGAAAACTTACCCCGCCACAGTTTAATTTTTGTTGTTAACCGTTTAACGATAAACAATTCCTGTTAAATTAAAATGGAATTTAGCGTGTCCTCATTAAATTGGAACAAATAAAAAGATAATCTGCTATGCTGAGAAAAGCATAAATGGCTTGCCTCATAATCATAAATAAAAAAAACTGGTTTAAAGGTTGATTTATTTTCCAACACATTAAAATAATATCATTATGATAAAAGTAGTATACAATTATGTATCATGAATACAACTAGTGTACAAATTATATAAAGCGGCTTTTCTGGTTGCTAAATATACAATAGGAAACGAATTCGTTCTGAAACGAATGAGAGCTAACTCACTGATTGTTTTTTGTGAACTTTGCTCATTATGGTCTTTGTTCATGACAAACTTGTAACTATTATTATGGATGTCATAACTCAGCTACGTGGTTTGTCTGGAGCGTTAATGAATGGCTGGTTTGCTAACAACCTGACGTTTTCTCGTATCGTGTTTGTTTCATAGCGGTCTATGTTTTAGCATGTTGCAAATTGGTGGCTGTAAGCATATAATTGGCGTTACAGTGTTTGTTTATACTAAAGATAATAAATAAGTGGAAATTTATTCATCACAGACATTAATTTGTATTGGAATACTTCAGTTATAAAAGTAGAAAAAAACGTCAACGTCTGTATTTGTTGTCATCGGTGAGACCATTGAGAAGTTTATACGTTAAGTAAAGACCTATGACAGATGTGCAGTTCGTGTTTCTTCTTGCTTCAGTTTATTGCAAAGTTTATATATTTTTGAAATCCACCTAAATTCACCCCAGTTAAATTAACTTTTAACTGTATTCTCTAATTCGTTAGAGCAACACTTTTTAGTTAGCTAGACTTCATGAAATGATTAAGATATATTTCAGGTTATCTTAGAGAGAAATGAGACCCCTATAGAGTGACATTACAAATAATATTTAATTTGATTTAAATGAATAGTTCCAATTCAGTACCATTTTTGTCTCTGATATTGCATAGTTACTATTTTGGATGGCCTTTAAATTGCTATCTATAGCAGAGATGCTTCAAGATTTTAATTAGTCACTCGGCTACTCGTTTAATTTCATCCATGATATATTTATTATACAGGCTTTATGTTAGCAGGCTTCTTATTATTATTTATCATAATTAAATGAAACTACGTGATGTGGTATTATTTCTACTTTCTTTAAGTTCTTTACCACGACCTACCATGACCTTTTACCATAACCACGATCTACGAACTACGACCACGATCATGACCTACGAAGCCCAGGTGGTGGTAAAGAACTTAAAGAAAGTAGAAATAATAATACATCTTGTAATTTCCTTTAATTTTGAAAAATAAATTTCTACAAAATTAACGTCAAATATATTCAATTATTATTTATATTTTTAAAAACTTAAGATATTACCTTGTACAATTTAATTTGTATATTAAAAAGTATAATACTAAATAACTCTTCTAGCATCTAAAAATTCATCGGATGTTTTATAACACTGTTTTTATAAAAATAATTCTAATTATGTTTAAAAATGATAATGGATTTTACCGAAAGTAATTAGAGGTCTTTGTTTACAAGTAATAATTTAAAAATATTTCAGTTGTTACTGTAGTATTATAAGATCATTAGTATTATGTAGTATTTCAGAATAAATGTGAATATGAAAACAATAAATAAACACATAAATAAAAATGTTAACGCATAGCTTGACTAAAGAAATATTTATAATTCTCATTTGTTACTAAGCAACAGTCATCACTATATTATGAAAATCACTTGTTATTAAAAATGAACATTCGGAATATCAGAATATAAAATTGAATGTTGTTAGAATATGAGAAATAATTCATAACCGTTTTTCGCTACGAGGACTATCTCAAATACAAATTTTGTTTTGATCATATAATTTGTTAGCATCAGGATTTCGTAGCCGAATGACTGAAATGGAATATTTATATATTCGTCATGGCCGTTGGTTCGTCTGTATGTCACAACAGTAGGAAGACTTAATGAAATTACATTCATATATTGTCAGTAAGAAATCATTTTTAATTTCTCTTGAAGTGGTTGGGCTCCATCGAGTGCTATATCACTTAATGGTAGCCTTATGTGTTCTAAAAAAATATTTTCTCAATTTTTTTTATATTGTATCTCCTTTTGGGAGGAGCGATTTGTGAGTACGGTGCATACCCTAGCAGTGAGATTTCCATTCGAACTTAATATGTTCATTATACATTTTACCTAAAAACTCTTGTTTCTTCGTCTATTTATAAATTGTCCCTCAATATTTTCACTTCTCGCTACTACCTTCCACCTCGTTACCCCCATCTCGTCAGTGGAAGTAAGACATTGCCGGCACTAAGAGCGCTATTAATATCTCTAGCCAGCCTAGGGGATGCGTAATCGGAAACAAATAATGGCGAATACTCTTCCGTCCTTCGTGAGTCGCATATCGTATGAGGCTCGCTTCAGACCAGCGATAGACCTTCAAGCCGCAGTGAGTTGCTTAACAAAAAGCCTGTGTATGCATAGGCCGTTCGCGGCAATTAGGTCATGTATTATCGGTTTTGTGAATAAGAAATAATAGAGAGAAAATGACTCGCTATACAGATACGTTTATATAGTTGAAGGAAATCAAATTTTGAATAAATCTTAACGTTGGAAACGTGAATATCAGAGTGCATACTTTTATATTAACGTGGATACATACTTTTATATCAGAATGGACACATACTTTTATATCATAATGGATACATCTTACGGAACGAATACCTTTAACATGAAAGAATGTTTGTTGCAAAATTTGCCTCTTGATAAATTGCCTCTTAAAAAATTGCCTCTTGATTAAGTTGGAAAGTAATTAGAAAGAGAGAAAGAAAGAAATAGAAAAAATCTCCGAAAAAAATTATAGGTAATCAGGAAGAAGGCCGGGAGCTATGGTAACATTGTTTTTAATCTTAACCTAAATATTATCATAAATACAAAAGTGAGTTTCATTGTTTGTTACAGTTTCGACTTCTCAAGCGATTTCCTTGAATTTTTTATAGGATGATGATGATCTTGATAGGATGTCATAAATATTGAATATATTTGGCGTTAATTTTGTAGAAATTCATTATTCACAATTAAATGAAACTACGTGATGTAGTATTATTTCCACTTTCTTTAATTTCTTTACCACGACCTAGGTTTCGTTATATTACAACACCTTCAGGTGGGCAATTAGCAAAGATCTTTGCTAATATCCCACCTGAAGTTGTTGTAATACAACGAAACCTAGATCGTAGTAAAGAACTTAAAGGAAGTAGAAAAAATACTACATCACGTAATTTCATTTAATTGTGATGTCATAAATATATAAGACTTTCAACAGTTATATGTTGTACTTAGTATTATGTGAAGTATGCATTTTTAAAAACACGAATTTATCAAAGAACTATGACCTGGATTCATACCTAGATCTATATCTTTTAATAATTTCAAAATTCTATTTTCTTTTTAATACACTCTTTATTTACTCTCTGTTTAAATAACAAACTATTTCATTTATTATCCGTTTAAGTAAAACGTAAGAAACCATGCATATCTGATTTTCTTAGTAATTTCTTATTTTAATATACTAAAAAAAATATTTTATCCAAAAAGTATAAAATGAAAGGAAAAGAAATATGTGGAACCGCACAAAGTGGAACTAGATCTCATTTTACGTAAAAAAAAATTAAATGCCTAAATTTTCCAACTGAATGGAATTAAATTCATTCGTTTGCTATTATTTTAGCTTGTTATCAATTGTGTGATATCTTTAGCAATTATTTATATTCCATAGGCCATAACTACTGCTTACATATTAAATATATTTTTTTTGCCAAAAAATAAAAAAAATATTGCTCTCACTGATATATATATTAACATACAAACATTTTTACGTATTTTTATATAACACCCTGAACTGTTTTACTCGATCAACAGCAATCGGTAAAATTTTAATTAAAACCCCACTTTCAGTTCTACTCCGCATCGTTCTTCATACGTTTTGCCGATTTTCGTTCATACCTTTGTTATATTATTGAGCTGAGTTGACACTGCAAATTGTTTGCTAAATTGTTGTAATATCAAATAAATAGTTGTCACCGAAGTGTTAAAAAATAACCTTTTGTTCAATTTTTTTTACTTGACAATAAGTAGTAATCACACTAAAGTAAACTTCTTAAGTATGAGTAAGAATCTCATTACGAGAATTCCATTTAGGTGCATTTTAAAAATTTAAGAGTGAAGAGTATTTTCGTCGTCGCCGCAGTGTGCTGGGTTGATCACACGGCTAACGGCCTTTGGCGGCGTAGCGCATCATGGTGACTCTGGTTCGATTTTTAGTCACTCGCCGACCGGGGTTGAACTGGTGTTCTGGTTAGCTGTAAGATATTGCTCTCATAGTAATAAGTCCACCATATATATATATATATATATATATATATATATATATATAAATTGGATACATTAAAGTAGATAAATAAACAAACATTTTCTTAAACTATTTATATAAACATATTGATATTTTTTCACTATGAAAATAATTGTCTGGTACAAAGTTTTATATTATTTGGCCCCAGAGCCCTAATAATGAAGTTAATCAATTGCAACATATTAATATTTGCTTCTAACGTAATAAACAGATTGTTTTTGTATACATTAATAATTTTTAGTCAAGGAATGAATGATATTATATCCTTTATATACCTCGTATCCCAGTATTAATTTTTATACCAGGTTATAAGGAGTTATTCCGATTATATTCAATTAAAGTTAAAAAAAAAATAAAGGTTTGCGATCCACGAATTCTCAAATATTCGAATCGTATATTTTTCAAAGTAACCTTTATTCCCCGTGTAAAATATTACAAAACTAATAAAATATTAAGGAACTCCCTTACGCTTCTTTTGCTGAAAAAGAATTCACGAAATTTCAAATTTAACTAGCTATTTAAATTGATAAATTATTGTCATATCTTAAAATTATTGTTTGCATACTTTTCATGTGTATCCTTCTACAAGCAATTTTCATTCGTCTTTTCCTTATTATATAAATTTATTAAAATATTGTTTTCCTCAAAAATAAATTATACGCGGTCCGGTGATTTCTTCAAAAAGTCATTTTATCCATCTGATTTACATTTAAAACTGTTCAATCTATTGACTAAGATAAAAAACTAATCAAAATAAATATGAGAATATTTCCATGGCTTAAGGACAGGTTATATGAAACAATATTCTGTCTAAAGCCTTGCGAGTCTCCTGAAATGATGCGATTAGATCGACTGACGTTTTCAATGGGGGGGATGTAAATCAATCCCGATTTATCACAGCCGTGCGTACTATCTGAATTTAGTACGATATTAAATTTAATACTTGTATATTAAATTTATAACTTTCATTAATGTCACATATTCCCTTTTATTTTTGACTTGTGAATGTCCGCGAACTTAAGGCACAAACTTATTTTCTTTAGGTTAATATTGAGTTTTGCTTAGATGATGGAAATAATAGGTACAGACTTTTTTCAATAAATTTTACCCTTATATTTCAGGTATTATAACGGAGGAACATATTCAGACTTGTATGACAACTGCAATTTTTTTTTTAATATTAAAAGCAATGTAAATTATTCATTTATGTAAAACTTTATGGTTTACACCTTTCATGGTTTCAATCATCTCAACTATTTTAGCAAGCACATAAATTATATAAACTTCCTGGTTAAATACTTTTTTCTCGATACACTTCCCTTCACTCTGTCTCTATCTCTTTCCCTTGTATAATTTTTCACAACTTATATAATAAGAAAAAAATTACAAACAAAACTTTTTCTCTCTCGGAAACGCACATACTACGTATAATAGGGAAGAAAATATCCCTTGGATGTTAAAATATAAATTTTATCCAGCTCCAATAAAACTTTGTACATATTTCTTTCATTCAAATTCATTGAGAAAAGTAATTGAAAATCATTGTCATATTCAAATCGACTTCCGAACATACAAGTTTGTCCCTAAAGTGAGCCATTTAGTATTTTTATTTAGTCTTTTTATTATTATTAACAATTATCCAATCCCTACCCGATCGCAGACGGTCTAGCGTATATTAATTGCAACTGCCAGCGCAGATGCATCGCTGACTTTGAATGGTACCATAAAATATTCAAGTCACGTAGGGTGAAAAAGTATTCACTATTATTTGTTTCCGATTACGCACTCCCTTTGCCGACGGAAGATATTAATCGCTCCCTTACGACCGGCTATGGCTTACTTCCACTGGCAGGGTGGTGACAGCAAGCTGAAAGGAAGTAGACAAAAGTGAGAGCCAATTTGTTAATAGTACAAAGAGCAAGGATTTATAACACAGAATGTAAAATACATGTAGAGATGGTAAGTAGGCGCGGCACGCGTACCACCTATATGATCCTCTTACCGTTCGTAATTTTATACACAATGACGTATACTTTAGTCGCAAATCCAATGCGATAAATAGAACTCCGTTGTTCATTGTTTATTGGTGCCTAAAAATGCACTTATGTGCTATAAACACGTCCAAAAATAAAAGCCGTCAAAACGTCACCAATTACAGATTTTTTTGTAGTCGATATGTCGGTTTTAATATATTTTGTTAGATTTGTATCTAAAAAGGTTTTTGGCGACGTCTTTTGGTCGGTACGCGACACTAGCACAGGAAAATTGAAGTGATTATCACATAAGTATCTATGGCGTGAATAAGCTTAGACTCTGTTATTTAATTATATAAAAGCTTTGTACATTAAGGCAGTTTTATTTACATAGTAATTCTAGGTTATAATAAAGTTATGAAAATAAACATCTGATATGATTTTTATTTATTTCTCAAGATAGATTCAAAAATAAATCAAATTATCGGTGATAAAGTTCTTAAGTATACTTTATTTGAATAAAATATATGGGACTAATGAAAAAAATATATTTGATAGAAACGATAATGATTGTATACACATGTACATCTAGCTGAATAACTTTGGTTGCACGACTCATACTTAAACAATTAAATCCTGAACTTTTACTACTTTGGCACTTACATTAATATTAAATCTAAAAGGAACGGTACGGCTCATTTAAATATATTCTGTTAAATACCATAAAAGTCCCTCTATAATGAAGAAATTAATCGAAAACTCTGAATGGAAGAAATAGTTTGCTACAAAAATAGGCACAGAACAGTCGAAGAAATTTGAACGAAAAGCAGTTAACAACCAAAAATGTTACCGAATTTAATCAGCCATAGTATTGATGAGATAACAAAATATCTTTGCGTCGAGTGAAACGGTTAAAAGTTTCATGGCTACGTAAAATAATTGGTTTAGAAGTGACTATCTGGCAGAAACTAGAAGGGCTCTTGTATTTCTAATTATGACCATTAACTCTAACTTGAACTCAAGTTCTAAGTTCGATAGATTTATAATCATCGCTTCAAATTATTTTATATACACGAAAATATTTTATACTCTTTTGTTTTTATCTTTATGAAGAATTTCCTTCAAATACACATAAAAACGATTTTAACAGAGGTCATTTATTTAATTTAAAAAGACCATAAAATTCATTAAAACAGGCAATTCTTGGATATTATATTCAATTAAATTCTGTTTTTATATAAACTTTACTCCTCCATATTCTACTATCTATTGCTACTTATGGACTGATCATATAATTAAATATTTTTGTATCTTTTATCACAACGATTTAACATTTATTGGTTCTTAATTATAATTAAAATAATTCAAACTAAGTAAGAAGATAAACAAATAAAGTTTTTGAAGATCTATTTTAAATCGAAATGCGGACATGCATAATTGGCGCGTTTAAAATTCAATCATTTTAACTTGCCGACTTGTTTTTTCATACAGTTTCGCGAACCCATTGCGTCTTTATTATTTTATGTTCTGTGCTTTATAAGGTAAAATTGTCTAATACCTCAATAAGTACGAGTACAATTCTCACAATTCGATATACTCATAGATGCAACACATTTTTACTGATTTTTATTTTGATCAGTTTTTTATCTCTAAACAAATATTCAAACAACCATTTAATCGATCACCCGTATTCGAAACGATCACCCGTATTTCTATTAAACTATTAAAAATATTGTTATTATTTTTTATCACTATATCAATATATTACTTCATGTATATAATATTATTTATTAGCCTATACATTTTTAATTGAATAAGACGTATTACTGGAAGTAACTCTTCACTGAAGTTAATAGTAAATACCGTTATACTAACTTTTTCAAATTTTGGACAAAGATGTTTTAATAACGAAAATAGGAATTAAAATAAACATTTTGAAAAATCTAATTACACAAGGAGGCTACGTATCAAAAAATATTCCTCAACATACCAAACAATTTATTTTCAATGGAATCCATATGAAAATAAATTTTTTGGTACATGGAATGCAATATGAGAAATGATAAATGATAAATTAAAAGGATAAATTGATCGAATTGAAAACTAAGCACATGATCTGAAAAATTAACTTATTAGGAAACTAAAACGAGAAAAAAACACTTAAAAATAAATCATCAAGGTTATCTATGTGCCTTCCAACATTCTACAATATCTAGAATTTATATTTTTAGCTAATCTATTTAAATACAAAATTAATTTGTTCTCATCATGAATTTACTTCCGAACTCTTTGTGAAATAAACAAACATTTCTACGCGAATTGCAAATGCGCAGCCACAAAGTCACAATAACTCTCCAATGGTAATGAAGCAAAAATGACACGAAACCACATAATATTGTTAATAAGCCAGACATTCATTAGCAGGCAACAGACTTCACCATAAACATAGTCCATAATGAGCAAAGTACGCCTTCAGTTCACGTTTCAGCAAACAATGCATTTTATGTTACCTCTAAGCGTATTAGGGTTGAGATGTCTCCCTAGATTTGGACTTCATGCCTATTTATTTACAAGTAGGTAGGTACTTCATATGACAATTATTAAAAATATTTCATATAAATATTATTAATGATCGTAAATAATTTTTAGTTTGGCAGTCGGGAATGCTACAGAATTTACGGACACAAAACAAGTCAATACTAAAAAAATGTTTTACGTCGATCGATCCTGGTTACTTTTTTAATATTCAGTACCCCACTAACATTTGACACAGTATATCGCGAAATGTTGCAAAGCTAAGTTTTCAGAATGTAATTAGACCCTTTCTGCATAATAAGTATTCATGGTATCTTGTAATTAATTTCAATATAAAATTTTTAAACATTGGGGGAACATAGCCAAAAATAAATTTTTTATTGAAGGATTATTACTCTTCACTAGCCTTCATAATTTATTGAAAAAATATTATCTTATTATAGTAAATAATTGCTGGTTTCTTGAATTTAATTGCCATTAGCTTTGAATAACTCTAACTTGCTTTAAAAAAATAGATCCTCGAAAAATATGTGATTCAATTATACGAAAATATTTACATCGAACATTTACCATTTGGAAAAAATATTAATTTCTTAAGTTGGCGATTTTGAAAAAGTTACTGTTACTGATCTAAAGACATTATTACTTACCATCTGTTAGATATAAAAATACTTTACTAATATCGATATACTTAAAAAAATAAAACGATAGCCCCAATAAATTGCGCACAAATATCGCATTAATAATGCTAACTGGTCAACCTCTGAACGAGACATGTACTCATACACCGGATTGATCGAATATGTTTATACAGGAGCACGCTTAAGTGCAGGAGAGGTAAATTGATCGCCCAATTGCCTTTGGCTATTTCGTTTCAGTAAGCATCGACGTTATATTCCGCTCAAAAGCTGGCGAGACTAAAATGATTTAGGTCAAGGATGCCTTTGTATCATCGACTAATATGAATAATATAATAAAAGTGAAAACTTTAGACATAATCGTAATCTTTCATATAGTTTATATATCATGTATAACCTTTTTTCATGAACTATAATAACTACGATTTTTTTAAACACCACTTTTTCTGAGGGTTATATTATTGTCAGACCATTTTAATTTACATTATACAGTACTTCATATTTCATAAAACGGAACAGTATTGTTGTAGTGAAATTTTTAAAACAATTTCGGTTAGTCGAAAACATTTTCAAGCAACAAAAGTTTTCATCTACACTTTAACATAGGTGATAAATAGAATAAGAACACTGTATATTTATCATTTTCTCTCTTTCACCTAACATGAATTTTTTTCAAAAAGGACAAAACATATAATTTGCAGTAACGTGTATAATAAATTCTGTTCTCACTATGACCATATTATTCATAAATGTACCCAACTTTTAGGACTTATTTCTAGTATTTGAAAACCACTGCGTTTTAATTATTTGTATACTTACTAATAAAAATATCCTCGAATTTGGGTCTCAGTGAAAGAATTCAAAAATTGCAAGAGGTGTCATTGACTTCCTCCTAGCCGAGAATACTGATCCTGTAAAAGCATACGTCATAAATTGAATTTGTCATCACTACCTGCATAGATAAAAAGCTATGATTTATTTTATGTATATAAACATATATATTCGTATGTCGACTATCCCTCCACCTTCTCTAACTTCTTAACTTCGGTACCCGATTCATATTCCATAAACTTCGCTGATATTACTTATTGTCTAAGTTTAAAACAATAATATATTTTTATAACCCCGTAACTTGAATGTGCCCATTACATAACAAAATTGTCTCGGAACATTTATTATTGCATATTTTTCATTGGAAAATCTTAAGCTTTGAAGACAAAATAAAAAGTATTAAGCCTAGCTGAACTAGAATTAATTGGAAGATCAATAGATAAAAAATTGAATTATTCCTAAATTAAAACTAACGTGACTAATTTAAAAAATGTATTATGAAAGAAAGAAAAAGATAATTCGAGATATAGTCTGGTTTTGTATTCTGATATTCTTCTTATACACTTAGGAGACGATAGCTTGTTTTGTGTACGTTTAAACATAAATATGTGAATACATAAAAAATACTTTAGTGAGAATTTCTATAATGCAATGGACAAACGAATTACGTTTAAAACTAGGTACTCTAATATATATACTCGTATATTAGCTTTGAAAACAACCCATGACTCATTAGGGGAAACCTTACGCCAAATTTATTAAAGTAGAACAGAACACTTCACAGACGTTGTTTGCAGCACAGATTATTCACCGTCTGTGGAACTTGATCTCAACGTCCGTACGTGTAAATTATAAATGTTCACGATTTATTTTTGTACATATATTAATATCAAATTGTCATATCTGTGCATATTTAAATGAAACAAAATTATATAAAAGGTATTAAGAATTATAATTGTAATATAAATATTTATTCAAATAAAATATAATTTGCTAATACAAGAAATTCATTGAATGGATATTTTTTTGTTATCTTAATATTCATTTATTTACTTATTTACAGTTGACCCTCGATAATATCAAGGGAAATAAAAAGTACTATTAACAACGTCAGTGTTTCGTTTGACAATAAGGGCTTTAGAAATTCTGAAATAATAATTCTCAATTTATGTATATTTATCCGTTTGGCCATAAGGGTTAAGATGAGTGTTGAGTAAATATACATCATATTTGTATATTCACACAAAAACAATATAATGGCATAATATCAAAAGTGCAAAATAAATAAAAATATAAACGCAAAATAACGTGTTCGAAAGGAGAAAATTTAAAAACAATTTCAAAGCGTGTAGCCCTCGATATTGATTAAAACACTTAACTAGCCAACAAAATTTACAGGTTCATATATTTCGAAATTGGTGACCCGTCCTATCAAAATAAAATAATTTTGTAGAAAGTATGCAGGATAATTTCACTTCATTTTATATATTTAATGGGATTAAGAAGTCAAAATATTTATAAAACGCTGCTATAAATTGATTTGTTCTCATGCTTGAAATACAATAATTAAATAAAATACATATCTATATTTTTATATTCATACACACACACACACACACACACACACACATATATATATATATATATATATATATATATATATATATATATATATATATATATATATATATATATAAATATATACATATATTTTTTTAGTATAAAATAAATACCGAGTCTATTCGTGGCTCAGCTCAATCACTAGCTGAGATTTTACTAAAAGCGATGCACGGTGAAGTTACGGTGCGTAATATTGTCTGATGTGTTTCAAAAAGTTTGGCAATTTCAAAATAAACTCCTATAGAAATATATAAACTCCGACATTTTCCTTCATTCTAATTTAAAATTAACACAGTCTCTAAACATAATTTCGGTCATTCAATTTCTGCGTCATCATCTTTTCTGAAGTTAGGTCGCTTTCTGACCGTTTTGTCACACAAAAGTGTGGTTGAAGCACGATATTTAGTGCTTTTTTCGTGATGTAAACTGTAGAAAATATTAAAATTATTTAGAAATAATATTTGCTTTACTTATTAAGATACATGTTCTTGCATAAAATAACAACTATGGTTTTAAAGACTTTAACTAAATCCCGGATCGAGTTTGACAAGTCTTTTAAATGACAAATATGACTTACTCGTAACAACTTTTTACAGCGAACAAAAGTACGCATAGAACTTACACTACCGGGTTCTACACACGCTTAGTCATGTATGAACATTTAAGTGCATATGGTATTGCTATTAAGTTATTAAAATTGCCAATATTATTTTTCACTTTGCAAATATATTGCCTGTAAATATTGTGATCCTATCAAAAATGACTCAATTATGATACGTACATAATTTGAGATTAAGTTTATTAATCCTACTTCTTTTCAACGCTATTTCTAGCATAACTTCTATATGATGGAACTCGGCGTTTCTAACTAAGCAACCACATTTCTATTTACAAAATGTCTGTATGTAGTACAACGTAAATATTAAAGGTTGAAAACGTAAAATCTGCATGTAAATTGTGACATACTAAAAGAAAATTTCGGTGAGTGAAGCTACAGGTACATATTAATATATATATATATATATATATATATATATATATATATATATATATATATGTATATATATATATATATATACATATGTATGTATACGTATATATTATAGTTAACACTGGACAAGATAAATATTTTTTTTATTTCGAATGTATAAGGAAAGCAAAAAACGTAATAGCGTCACGTTTTTACTAATCGAAAGTTTCCGATTATATACATTGATTATACCTATATACTTAAATATCGTTGAGGTAAATAAAAAGATAACATAAAAAGAAATTTAACCCGCTTCCAATAAATAGGGAAGACATCAATTTCATCGTCATCAGGAGATCTGATTCATCTGATTTTGCAGGATTTCCCCGAATTAATATGCAATGTACCACAAATACAATAAAGGGTAATTCACAAAAATTATTGCCGTGATTTATTTTTATAAAAACCAACGTATCGATTAGGAACAGTATTAACATATTGATTCTAATCATTACATGGTTAATAATAATGATATCATGCCAAAATCTCAAAATTTTTCTTTTTAATATAATAATATTATATATTAAGAAATAAAAAAAACTAAATGAAGCTCGAACTCCAATCAATTTTTCTACTAAGTGTTTTTATTCCATCTCCAGTGATTTCCAGCAAAGACATCGAACAGATGGCATCGAATATGGGAGTGGAGCGAGTTAGTACCCCGAGGGTAGTAGAGAAACTTAAGTCTCTAATAAGTTGTTACATAATTAATAGCCTTAAATTTTTGTTCATATTATACAATTAAAAATTTCCAGTTTCATAAATTAAATTATAAATGACTTTACTTTTCGGATACTTTAAATTTGTGATGCCATGATTGAGTGATTGATGCGTAATAAAATTAATTTAAATAACCTTACGTGTCATAAATGTAATGTTTTTAACTAATTCTAAATGTTTTCTATTTGTTAATATTTTCTGTCTTCGTATAATTACAAATTATATGATATGTATCACTAAAGCTAAACAGTGAAAACCGATTCCCACACAAAGCGAGTCTTAGATATAGCTCATTGAAGCAAAATTTATTAATACCATTTGTTCCTAATGCGTTTTTGAATATTTTACAATAACATCTTATTTAACTAGCCATCAATAAATTCTCAACTTGCAATAATTTTTGAATATCAATATGAAAAGCAAACAATTCAACGATTGATAATAAGGAGTTATAAATCTTATTTATATGCCGCGTTTTACATCAGTTGAAAAGACATATTCTAACAAAAAAACAATATTTTAACAAAAATATATACGTTTAGGCGAATAAAGGCCACTTGGAATTTTTCAATTTTTTTTATTACAATATCTATCATCAGGTCATTTCTAAACTGTACTTACTTGATTCAGACTTAACGTACCCTTTAGGCCGTCATAATTATTTTACACTTCGTAAATTCCAAAAAATAGGAAAAACTAAGTAATAAATACTTTTTTTTCTTTCTTAAAGAAAATTAAAAAGGACATAATTTGAAACACTACGCTCGAAAACAATCGAAACTTACTCAACATAAACAAACGGGAAAATAATTTACTAAAGAATAAATATTTACTTTTATTTAGTAATTAAACATGATATCAATTAGTATATTTCAAATCCATATTGTGCATTTCGAATACGTATAATTAAATTATAAATAGATATTATGTACTTATTCCTAAGCCTCTACTTTGCAATTATATATTCAAATAAATTACTATATTTATTTTTTATTGATATTCAAAAAGTCAGCCTATGGTAATTTAATGTATGGGAAGCCTGTATGGGAAGTAAACCACTTGCAGGGAAAAACAGCTAAGGGCAATTAAGTTAAATAAAAAACCATCAAAGACAAGCCACCCTGCATTACGAAAGTAATAAATAATTTTGAATCTCATGTGCAGATTATATAATATTAAATGCGTAATACATAAAATGTTTGCAATGGAAGGAACCTTTAATACTCTTGTATCGTCGCGTTTCAATTCTTTTATAACGCTTTTCATCAAGTAAGGAAGTAATTAAGTTTTGCATGTCTTTTCGTTCGATTTATTAAGCTAGATCTTCATAATGATATAGAAATAAGAAAGAAAAGAAACTGTTGTACAGTTTTTAGTTTTAGTATTTCAAAACTATATCGTATGTTCTTTTTCCGGGCCGAAGGTTTTCCTCCAGTGCTGTAAACCAAGGATGTCACTATGTTGGTCAAATTATATATCGATGCAAGTTTGTACCATTTCAGTTCATTTCATCAATTCAGTTGGTTTTGTTCGATGATTTGTAAACATTTTCAGCTGTGTGTCAAAATTTTCAACAGCTGAAAACTTAATAACTTATTAAATAATATTATTCACTTTTTAGGCTTCCATTTAAATAGAAATTCAATCCTTCTAAAATATTTTGTTACCTAGGTTATGAAGGTACTATGGTAATTGAAAAATTATTTTTATACGCATTTCTAGGAAAATACAAAGGCGAAGAAACAGTTAGTAGTCGAAAACAAATACAAACACTTAGCGACTTTCAATGATTTTCAGAAAATAAATTCTTTTGATAGTACTTAACTAGACTACCAAATAATATATTTATAATATACTTAATAATTGGATAAACGTTTTATATATTGATCTAACACTCAGTACGTACACTTATACGTACAATCATATTTAACTCCCAATATAACTTTCCAAATGGCATGACCACACTTATTGTTTGCCCTTAATATCCAATTAATGGAAGCAATTTAAATAAAAACAATTCGGTTAAGATACAAATTAGACTCCGGTAAAACCCGAAGAGGCGTCAAACAACGCAACAATTTAATTTAACAACTTCTTCTTAATAAGGTTTCTAACCCGCCATTTCGCATTACATTACTGTCTTATTCTGCAACGAGACTCCTCCACCCTATTTCACAACGACTTAATAGCTCCCAAATAGTGCTATTATATCGGCGTTATTTACTTTGGAAAGGCAACCGCCAATGTTAAACTAATTACTGACACTAAAGTTATACGTGGCATAAACGCCATTAAATTAAGAGGAGTTGCAACATTTGTGACTGGATTTTTCAGTAAATATGAATAACGTTTTATCGGGAAAGTGTGACGACACAATCTTTGTTTGTCAGAAATTTGATATATACATTTAAGTCTGTTACGGTCGACACACATTTAGAAAGATAAAATGTCTTACGTTTATTTTTTTGCCGATGTCCCTTCTTTCTTTTAATATCTCGAAATTTCAAGGCTCTTAAGTAATTGCATGAACCATTAAAAATTAAGTGCGAATTTAAATCCCCATCACATTAAAGAATATTTTTATGTTATGTATAACTTCGAGTTTGATCATAAAATATCATTGTAAGACGTACGAGCTACAGCAAACGAAAAAGTGTGCCAATATTGATCACCTTCTTTGTGTGCCAGTGGAAAATATTAATTACACACCTAGTACCAAAAAAGTGTCTCCTTAGCCAATAGAGTATGAGCGGTTAGGTGTGGGTATTAATTATGAATTTGGAACAATTATAGTTTGTAAAAGTATATTGAGCTATTTAGACATATTAGAGTAACAAACATCCAAACGTATTTCTCGTATTATTAATATTCGATGTGTATGAATTACGGAAAATATCTTTGTGCATTACAAATTCTATGGACGCCAATGTTAGTAGTTTCACAATATTACTTGTATACAATAAAAGGGTACATAAAGATATAAAATTTCAAGAAAATATTTTCTCGGTTTTGGAATGAGTTCGTAATACAGCTTCTCCGGAAAATGTAATTA
The DNA here is from genome assembly GCA_039881145.1 of Druceiella hillmani. NCBI lineage: Eukaryota > Metazoa > Arthropoda > Insecta > Lepidoptera > Hepialidae > Druceiella > Druceiella hillmani. The sequence goes on along the minus strand of JAYKKI010000075.1, from coordinate 5,996,285 downwards.
TGGTAATTGAAAAAAAAATTGAATATATCCTATTATAAATGAAAATATAAACACTGTTGAAGAAATATATTATATCTTTCATGCCCTAACATGTTTTTATAATAAAAGTCACTTTTTTCGAAAATATTTACATTTATTTTTGATCGACTTCAAGTCGACTCTATTTTTTTTGTATGTTACTTCGTACCTTAGGTTCATCCATATTGGATGATTAATATTTTTATTTGAAAGTGTCTAGTCCTAACTTACTCACATGAAAATTTGGTTAAAATCTGACTTTAAAAATTTAAGATATGCCATAGAATTTTTCCAAATCGAACAGTAAAAATTGAACAGCACAGGTGCTTCAATGATATCGGTTAAAGAGTAATCGAATAAGATAAAACTAAAGACTATATAAATTTGCTCTTTACCAAAACAGGATGCAATGGAGATGCCGACAGGTGATGACAGGAACTCTTTAATGATGTTACTCGTCATCATTCTTACAATGACGTTTGACTTACCTTGATGTAGCAAGAAATGAATGGGGTAAATTGGTAGGTAAGTGCATAGGAACGCAATTTCAATCTTTATATATAATAAAAAAATATAATTTGAACGTTTGACTGATAAATTGAGATAACACAGTAGGCAATTTAGGTAGGTAGTTCAGTGCATTGCCTACCTAAACTATGAGGCTTAAGGCGCACAATACTAATTTAATGCAGCAGATTCTCAAATTTCACAGTTAGGCAGCAGTACCTCTGCAGACAGAGAACTGAGGAGTTTAAACCCGTAGTTCAACGAAAAAATATAGTTTGAGATCCACAATACTAACTTAAAAACAGAAGACTTTCAAATCTCACTGTATAAGTAGCTCACACAAAAATATTATATTCCTATTTTTATTATTATAATTTAATTTGTTTGGTAAATCTTTTAAAAATATATACGTAAAAATGTATGCTACTGAGTTATAAAATATCAGTTAGATCGATTTAATAAAATTTTAACCGTGAAAAGTACTAGAATACATACAGCTGAATGGGCCTGCAAATAAATTAATATCAAAGTGGACTATCTACACGCTTTCTATACTCTGACGTATATGTCTGACTGCATATGTATTATATTTTATACCCTATAATATGTACACAATAAACAATACATTCATGTAAAACAAATTCATGTAGATACATTAATGCGTATGGATAAATGGAAAGTAGGACCCTAAAAGTATTATTTATTTTATAAAGTATCATACTATTCGTTGTCGTCAAGATCACTCATGAGTATCTTTATTTTCTTCTAATGGCCAGTAATAGTTCGCATTAGCATAAGGGCTCTAATTTCAATTGTAACCTTCTCACACTCTCCTTCATACTGTCATTCCGCTGTACTTCTTGTAGAAACACATGGCAGATAATAGACTCCAGCATTTGATTGGAAATTTCAAAAAAATTTGTTTTGGTCAATTGATATTAGTAAGTTAGGGGTGTAGTCTACCACAAAATCATACTTTATGCATTTCCCTAGGTGCACTTGAACAATTTTTAATTCTCAACTCTGCAAAATGTATAAAGAGTGTAATTAAGAGGTTTGAGATTTTATAATATTAGTTGAGATTTTATAATATTATGACAGTAAATTGTACCACTTATAACTCACGAATTACATTAAAAATGGTCGTTAGCTTACACGTAATCATTAAATAAGGACCTGGAAATACATTATTTGTTTGCTTATTTATCTATAAAAAATTGTATCGTACAATTTTCCGCGTAATTTTTTATCCTTTTTTTTGCTTCAAAAGACCGACATTAATAATTTTCCCATTATATACTACTAAATATTGCATATTTTCTAGATTTTCAAGTTGTGATTCATTTGAAATGGTCATAAATTTTATTGATATTGGCAGCATAAAAGTGATCCAGATACGACATTGGCGATTTTTACAAAAATATCTTGCAAACTAAATTGGATGCAAAGTTTTAAATTGGGAATATTTGTAGTTATTCTGTTCATAACGGATGTCTTCAAAATGTTTCTCTCCGTAATTGTTTTCTTTATTATTCAGATAGACTTCGTAATTGTTCTCTTTTAAATTAAAACTCTTGTAACCCTCAGAGCTGCGTTGCAGGATGCCCAATCTGACAGTGAGGTGCTTCGTGTAAAATGTTTTATGCAGGGTAGTGGGATTTTGCAAATTCAACTTACAATCAGTTCATACTCTATAAAATTTGTAATAGATTAATAATTCCCAAATTTACAACAGTTCTGACTATGGTGTTAAATCAGTCAATCTGATCAATTGCCTTCTTGGAAAATTAGGAAAACCGTAATATTTGTGTATTATGTAGCCCAGTAAAAGCGTTTTACTAGTTTATTTATTCATTTATTTTCAATTTAATGCTAACAAATTATTAAGTATATGCCCTGATTTCCGCCCTTAATCATATAACTCTAATTTATATACGTAGCAATACCTGCATCCTTTAATCAACAATCCTTTACAAAATTTAATTATTAATCGTGAAAGTGGCGTCCTACGCAAATAAACTACGTAAAAAATGTTGCTATATTCGTGTGATATTTATACAGATGTCGCACGCCCCCATAATAAATGAAACGAAAATGTCCCAATTTTTACCAAGCTCATTATGTGAACACGTGTATACGCTTAGTTATAACACGACTTTTATAGTCTACAAATATTTACCTTCTGTGATATATTTGGTTGAGGATTCCAGGGTTTGCATGTATTTATTTTTTTTTGTTAATGTAAATATTTTTAAAGGTTCCAAGTTTTAAGTTTCAGTAAATCAATTTCAAAATTAAAATATACGTGTTATTTGAAAATAATTAGTATCGAAACTTTATAAGTTCATGAACTACATTTGCCGCAGTAGTAAACTGTAAGGCAAAATTAAATTTAAAGATGATCCACATTACTCTCTGTATTATGTGTACTCTCTGTATTACCAGGTACTTCCTACTATATATACAATGAAAACTGATCTCATATTTGATGAAAAACTGTCCAATAAACATATAAACATTATCAATAATTAAAGATTGAAGCATAACGTGTGAAAATGGTGTAAAATTATAAAAAGGTTTTTTGTTATGGGTAAAATTATAAAAAGGTTTTACATTATGTGTTTATATGGATATTGATAAAAAGAATTTGATGAATCATCGATTACTGTATCTATACTGTAAATAACAGAGGAAGAAATGCAAAAGGTGTAGCTTATAATAATTGCAAGTTTTCAATAATATATTATTAGTCATAAAGACAAATATTTTCTGTTTTATTGTATAGGTTCCATAAAGCTATTAAATCTTTCTCAACATTTCAACACTTACATACTCTAAAATTAATTCGTTCAAAAGATTACCTTTTCAAATATTTTGTTACGGAAATATGTTAATACTGGAAAAGTGTCATCTTAAAGATTTCTTCAAAATTTATCTACACATATAATTAAACTGAATAATTGACTTGTCGGTACATTCAGATATGAAAAGAAATGTTTAACAGCACATAATAATAAGTAATCAAACAAAAGTATTATTTTTAGAACGTTTGTTTGCGTGTCGGTTTACCGTTTTATAAGTATGTATAACAGTTTAAATCCGCACCAAGTTAAAACTAACGATTACATTCAAGAGAATTTTTTTAAAAAAAAAGGACAGAGGTTAACATGAAGTAACATTGAATTTTTATTTAATTGCAATCAATTTACTCCATATGGAGGTATCCGATTTTAAGTTATTGAAAAATTTATTTACTGTAGATTAGTACAACACTAACAAAAAAATGCCTAGCTATATGGCTTGTAGTAATTATACAAACGCGTTGGGTTTGCTAATAAGTAATGAACGGTTGTTAATGTTATAATTTTTTATTATATTTCGAATTTAAAATTAATTAATCTTTCATATAATAAACGTCACCATTTTGTACTACATGTCTCCAACGCATTGGCCAGGAGGGGATACAGTACATGCATAAAATTCAGGTCGCTTGGAACGACGAAATTGTCCAATGAACTGTCGTAGGTAGCCGTCATAATCAATTTTTTTTTTCGCGTAAGGTAAAAACTCGTAAAACGGATAAAACGCTCGTAAACGAGTACTGAAAATAAACAATAATCAGTGGATGCAAGGTCTGGGGAATATGGTAGTTAGAATAACTGTGGAAAATAACACGATGTAACCAACAAACGGTTCACTAAAAAGTCAAAAGTTTAAAACAGATTTCATTGCGGCGGTTTAAAAAGCTGGTCCGGGCTATTTCATGTTATACACATGCACCGTATTTCAAACTTTTTCTCAAGCCGTGGAAATGATTCTTTATAGTTCCGAGTACCTAAGCTCAAGCCTGCATGACGGTAACCGGCTATTATTTTCAATTACAAATTTTAATCTGTCGCTATCCAATTCCATCCGTCGACCAAAGCGTGGTTGAAAACTCAGGGAATAATCACCGCTGCAAAACGGCTGGAACCATCGTTTTGCAGTAACTTCAGATATCGCGTTATTACGTGTAGCTTCAGTAGTAGAGTAACCAGAATGATGCTCGTATACAGTGTCTCATATGCGTCTTAATGTCGTTCATATTTTATGCGCGTTAACAATGCAGCGTCTTAATTACTATGGAACTAGTGAGAGCGGTGTACGGTCTTATATATATTTCCATGTTGGAAGCTTCTAGAAAGTTTCCATGTTTTCTAGATAATTGTCGAAAGAAATGCTCATTACCTATTAGTAAACCATTGAAATTTTCTCTCCGGCCATATCCGTTTATATACCGTTATCGAAACGGGCATGATGAAGTTTGAAGCACAATTTCAAACTTCAAACCTTCCGTACCTCCGTAAGAGTTTAAGTTAACTGTCTAAATACGAGCAGACTCTTATGAATAGATGACACAGTGTTTACTATTATGCTGCTTAAATTGAAATTTTACGTACTTTATTGTCCTTACATATAATACATATACAAAATTACCCTACTTGTATGTTAAAGGTATTTGCAAAAAAAAACGTTCAAGGGATCATAAGAAAAGTAACGGAGAAAAATATGGTTTCTAAATTTTTGTTTTTGTGTGTGTTTATTAACGCAAGCAACATGTAAAAACTAAGAAACTAAATGGCATTGTATTTTAGTATCGACAAGAAGTAACATTTAGTTTTTATTTTATCCCATTTGGTTAACTCCCTCAGAACAGACGTGAAATTAATATATTAAAAAATTCGTTTACATCGAACTAGCACAATATTAAAAGAAACCTAGCCTCCCAATGCTTAGTAATTATCTAAATGCATATTATACCTATGGATTTCAATAGATAGCGCTAATTTTATTGTGCTATTTTAAATAGCAATAAAATTTTTCCGTGGGTTCATACTTATTAGCAATTTATACATATTAGACGTTTTTAAACATTACAAGTTGAATTTAAAGAACTCTTTTTTATTAATTTTGACTTTGAAAAAATCAAATTTTGTTTTAAAAAATATAAGAAACATTAAGTGTCATTTCCTCACCATCCTTTTAACCACCAAACCACCAAAAATTTAATCACCAAAAATATAAATGGCATTAGGCTTTAGTGCGTTCTGGCGGAAAATTCAAAACACCGCTTTTTAAAACCCATTTTCTCGGCAATAACGAAAAAATGAATGGCAGCATTTTAACACTCCGGGTTCAAGACGCATTGTGACTAAATTCTGTAAATGAACGCGATTGATATACACGGATGCACTGGCGTAAAGAAAAAATTTTATGTTTCTTTTTTTGATTTTCTCTATTTTCCTACACCTTTTCGTTTTTGATATACATCAAACGTCTGCCTTCTGATCTGTTGTGTATTTCTAATGAGCATTGAATAATCTATTTTTAAAAAGTCAGTCGAAAGCATCTAGTATGTAATCTTTTTTGTTACGACGTTTCGTTGACGAGACGTGGGTGTACATAATGTTTTACAATATTTCCTTTTCCTAATCACTTATATAACGATAAATGAAAAAACTTGATAAATTATAATAACCACATTTGTACAATTTTAATGTATAATTAATTAGGTTGGCCATATTTTCATTAGTTGCAGACGACCAAGTTATTTATCTGGTGAATTCGAAATTTTTACTAAGTATTATGTGTACATAATGAGTGATATAATCTATATTTATGAAAAATTTAATATAATTTCTATGTACCCTAAAAGTCTAAATGTATCATATTTTGTATGTGTAGAAGCTGTGTTCTTATAAATGTATTTTTGTGTGTAGAAGTATACGCAGAAACCTGCTAGTGTGATTTCTACTCGCGTATAACATGAACACTTTTTTAAAATTTATTTAATAATAATTATATGCTTGTTAACTTTTTTATTGAAGTGGAAATCCCGATTTAAATATAAAATTTATTTACGAAATAATATTTAAAAAATTAAAGGTATTTCAGATAATGTAATGACCGAATAACAAGGTGATGAAAACATGTGGATTTAGTTAAAATAAAGAAGCAAATATTTTCTAAGAGAAATGCAATTTATTAGCATTTAGATTAAAATAAAATTTATAGCATTTCCAATTGGCTCTGATTTATTCAGCTATTATGACACGTAAAAAACGAAATGTTGCTATAAGGATGTTAGTTAATCGCTCATGCCTTTCGTTATATCTCGTGTACTATGTGTGATAATTACTATTGTTTTCATTTGGTGGTTTTTATTACATCGTAGTTTTTTAAACCTTCTTGTTAAATTCTATCGCCCTTCATAAATGCTTTCAGAGGTTCGTGAGTAAAAAATTTACATTAGTTTATTATTTATGCAGATTAATTATCTTAATATGTAATTAAAATATTACGATAATTTAAAATGTACATAATAAATTAAGATTAAAGAACCAAACACTTTGACACAAATTTATAATAGCACCAATAACAAAATAATTAATAGAATTTATACAGATAATTTTCAACATTAGTCTAATTCGTTACTGTAAACACTATAACGTAGTGTAAACCCGACATGCTGCGGATTATAAAAGAACTTTTAGGTTTTGTTATAATTGCCAAAAGAACTTATTATGAGACTTCACAAATTTGCTTCATTTTTTTTGTTTCTTTTCATGTTGACTCACTTGGGGTTATAATTTGAATGTACTTTAAAAATTCGTTCCTCTCTTTTGTATAATAAATTCAAAGACTTCTCGACTTTTTTCCCGAATTTAGTCTTATTTTTAAATGACACACACAAAAAAAATTAACAAAAAATTAAATTAATAAAAATTGTCCTACGATCTACGTTTTCAATGGCGTCTCCCTTCAGAAGTATATAAATGTCCTTTGCAAAATGTTCGTCAATTTAAATTTTCCGTTCATAAAACTCTTATTAATAATTGGATTAAATAATTGTATAATGAAGATTGACATTGCTTGCTCAGTCATTTTATTAACAATAAGAAGTGGTCACATGTATAGACTTAAATATTGAAATAAAATGAAATGTTATAGCCCTTAAAACACTATTTTTACAAATGTATTATCGTATTCTCATAAAATTGTGGTAGACCAAACGAAGACCCGTGGAAGATTCAAACTAATTCTTAAATAAAAACAGGAATATATGAACATAAACATATCAATACGAATAAAAATCAAAGACAATTTTATGCAAAAAGAAGCCAAATCAAAACGAAGCGGAAGACAAATGGATATTAGAGATAAACTAATGGCTACCTACAACTGGACTAGGTTAGGTTTAAGGCGAATTTTAAATATAAATTCTGGCGATAAACTACTTGTGCTTCCTGCATAGCATTCTATATGAAGTCCCATTGTGATAAATATTGAACTTTGAAGTGAATCGGTTATGAATCTCTACTCATTTGATTTTCGACTGGATCTAGTTTTATTTTTCAAAAGTAATAGCAAAGCATCTAAATGGATTAGATAAAGAGTAGGTATATATTTTTTCAATATATAATGTTTCAATTATTATACATATATATATACATATATATATATATATATATATATATATATATATATATATATATATATATATATATATATATATATATATATATATATATATATATATATATATATATATATATATATATATATCCATATACCAAAACAAGTGGAGTAAACTGACAACAATTTTACAAAAGTACTTTTAACACCATGAAGTTTTTTGCGGTTTGAAACGGGTATACCGTTTCAATAGATAACAATAATAGGTTGCATTCAACTAATGGGTACGTGGTGCATAAACTTTTTGTTTGTGTATTTAATAATCAAAAAAGGAATTCCTGCAGCAAAACAGTGTTCTGTACAGTAAACTGTAAATCTTCACAACAAAATTTTGTTTTGCATTCGTAAATGAGAAATTTAGCTAATAATATTTGACGAGTAAATAACTTACCATGAAAGTCAAGACAACCGAATAAATAACAGTGCATGAGTTAGTTATTTTTATCTTTCTTGGTAGAGTGTAGCATATCACACCATAATGGTGGAAAAAACTTCAAAAGGACTAATTGATTAATTGTTGAGTAACAATTATTCGCAATCTGTTTCCCGAAACATGAAATAGTCATCATCTTTAAGTTTTATGGCTTTCAAGGGCATTTTATTAAATGCTTACTATGAAGTAGTATTTGTATTTTTTATGTTAGTAAGGGCAAAAGAAAGACAGAGGTAATTACAAATTTATAGCTTTTTATTCCTTGTATTATTTACTATACTTTCTATGTTTTTTTTTCCTTTTTACGCACGTGGCTTATAGCTTCTATTTATAATAACATAAGGAACGAGATTCGATCGCTCCTTCCTTACTCGTTTTACATAGCTGTAACTTTCCGGAACTACAATTGATGGAGCTACGGAATGAGAATTATATATAAAAATTATCTCAATATATTTCGTAGAAAAAATTGTATGACCAGGAAAAGCCTATGATCACAAACACGAAAAAAAAATTATCATCTTTGAGCGGCTAATTTTTATCTGTTTATTGAGAAAACCTATTGCCAGGTGATAACAGGAACCGTGTTTTTTTTAATTTCAGTGAGAAATGACTAACGCTAATAACTAATTATATCGAAGTGGCGCCCTTTTGAACTGTATTAAAATTCAATACCCAACAGCACTTTAAGCACTCAAACAATACACAAGCAGTTTGTTGAAAATATGCGACAAATACTGATTTATATAAACACTGATTATATTTTTCTTTCGACAAATACTGATTACATTTTTCTTCGCCCACCGGTATAGCTGAAGAATGATTTTGACATTTTAAAAACACTTAATGTTTTAGATGTTAGCAATGTCTTCAATTATATGGATAAGAACCTAGTAAATATTTCTACCAAAAAATTATGTAAACCTGTGTTTTATGCATACGGAACTTGGTTTGATTCGACTACTTATCTAGTTATATACTATGGTGAATAACAAGTAAGTTCGTTAAATAAGAAATTGAATACTTATGCAAAAATTTAACTAAATAACAAACACATTTATGTAGGTATTCTGTAAATGAGTAGCTTTATAAGCTATTCACTAAAGACAAACTCGGTTAAATGCCTATGCTAGGTTCAAAACAAAGCGACAATTATTTTTTAAAATTATTCAGCATATCTAGTATATGAAAAAAAAATTTGATTTATATCAAGATGAATTTACTTACTTTATATAAAGCAGAGAAAAGTCTTTTTTCAGAATCATTAAAACAAATCTTTGTGCTAGTTCAATTTTGTGTATATTTCTAAGCATTAAACATAAATAAAAATCGTTATAAAGCCGCTAATCTTTTGCTAAAGACGGGTCTGTATTAAATACTTATCTACTGTCATTGTCTTAAGGAAAATTTATAGCTTCACAAAATGCGTAGCTTAAGTGAGACGCCTGCGGCAATGGGCTCAGCTGTTTGCGTAACACGAGTCAAATTGTGGTTAGCAACAATTGTTACGGGTACGTCCGATTTCGTCTACTGTAACAATTTTCGTAACAGTTTTATGCTTGTTTTCTTATACAAGTGTTTGAAAAAAGCTTGTTCTTTCCAGTATTTTGCATTTTTTGCGACACATCAATTATTCATGAAATATATATATTGAACACGAGCTATGAAAGGCTGTTCTAAAATCTGATATTTATGTATATAGTAAGTAAGAGTTTTTAACTCAAATAAGAAGAATATTGAATTTAATATATTACCATATCGTTTAATTTTGAAATAAAACACAGAGAAACGACAAAATATCACACTGCAATAGTATCTTATTTAATAGGACATGGAATGGTATCATAAATTATATTGAGTAATTTTTTTTGTAAATATACATGATTATTTTTATAAAATTAATTTCACTAGTTGAAAATTAGATAAGTCAAAAAGTTCATTTATTTGTTTGGGAGTTAAAAAAGGAGTAAATTTTATAGCCTTTAATATGTGTATATTCCTGCATATTTATGTTTATTTACTAAACATTGTAATAATAATTGTTATAAACCACTCACTTACGAACTTTTAAAAGTTCGTCGTCATATAAACATTTAACATTAATTCAATTATTTTAGTCAGCTTCTTTGCGTCTTGTAATAATACCATAAATAAAAAACAAATATAAAGAAACAACCTAAAGTAAAGCTAATAGTACTAAAACTAAAAAAGAGGCCAACTGTCTAAAAACCTACCAAAATTTTCAACGAAAAATCAATAACATTAATTGTTATTGCTTATTTACTATTTACTTTCCATTAAACGGTAAATAAGCTGTACTATTAGATAGAATAGCTTATTGTTTTTTTGAATCTCCTTTTTTAGGCTTTTGCTCGGCGAATGTTCTTGTTCTCCGTTAAGAAGAGCAGCACGCTCTTCTTACACCTTTTCTGTACTGCTTTTAACTGTTAAACTTAACACCTTTTTACTCTGTAACTTTTTTTGTATGTATGTGTTCAAGAGCGTAGTTGATTACTGTGTTCTAATTATTATTTAAGATTAATTAGTGTACACCTTTCTTAAAATAGAAATATGAAAAAAATGTTTAATATTATAATATTATCGATGAAAAAAAAGTTACACGGGAATATAGAACTTAACCCTAGCTTAAGACATTAGGTTTCATTATGAACTCATTATTTGACGTGGATACCTAAAAATCAATCACGTTACTCTATTCTTTCCCATATTTATCAGAACTTTTTTATATTTTTGTTCGGATTATAAGTGACAATATATTCAAAGATCAAATGTGCCATGAATTTTAAAGTACTAAACGTAATTAGTAAATTATCAACTTTAATATTAAAATTACTACCAACTTATTACAAGCCTCATTTTTCTACCAAATTTCAGACCTCTATATAAAATGGTTCTGAAGTTGCAAGACTAAAATCTACAGATATACGCGATTGACATCGCAAAGTAAGAGTTTGAATTTTAGTATAAAAAAGAAAACTCCTAAGGACGCCACGAGTTGTCTTTTGATCTGATTGAACTTGAATAATATGGAAAATCTGGTTCGATCTATGTAAGATTTAGAATTAAAGTGATTGTGATTTATGAAACAAAAATTGGTGGCCCCATACATTTATTCATAAAACAAAATAACAATTCTCCACATATTAACGTGCAATATAAGTATATAATCCAATATATATATATATATATATATATATATATATATATATATATATATATACATATATATATATATATATACATATATATATATATATATATATACATATATATATATATATATATATATATATACATATATATATATATATATATATATATATATATATATATTTCCAGCATAAAGGCTATATGATGTAAATACTTTGGACATGAGGAAAATTTTATTTTGAGGAAAATAATTGTGAAACATTGCATTGATGACATGTTTGGCTTCCAGTAAAACATTAAATCATATTTTTTTTTCTTGTCTTAAATAATTCTTAAGCAAAGAAAGATCAATTCTTTCAAATGTAAGCTCCTTTGGAAATAAAGTAGTTTTAAATTAAAACATTTCTCAACTCATGCCACCGTAAAAAGTTTGTGCGCTGAATACCGTCCACATCTGTTTATAAAACAGTCTATTAAAATATTTATTTAATAAATATTGTATATTTTTATGTATTGAAATGGTAATTGAGTATTGAAATGGTCAAAAATCGGTGGGTTGAAAGGTAAAATACATTGAGAAACGTTATTTATTCATCTGTTATTTAATTACGGTTAACAATAACGATTGTGACAAGAAGTATTATTTTTTGCCAAAATCTTTATTCTCTGCACGCCGTAATTTTATTCTTAAATATTACTTCATAGCATACTTAACAAGGGCCTTCATATATCCATAGTTTCAAATATGTTTTTATACTCTTAAAATCTGCGTCTCAATTGTAGTCCATTGATGTTTCGACACGGTGTTTTTTGTTGGCAGTTTCAATGCTAGTTAACCGATTGTTATCACTCGCAGATGTATCGTATCATGTCACTCGCGATGATACGATACATCTGTTATATGATAGCGCGAATTGTCCCCTTTTTAATTTTTAATTGTGTGGTTCCTTTTGGTACATTACCACCTCTGATGATTTTTTTCATTGGACTTGCATAAATTGAATAATGCAATAATCAGTTTTAATTATAGACATAATTTCAATGGACTTGCATAAATTGAATAATGCAATAATCAGTTTTAATTATAGACATAATTTCAATGGACTTACATAAATTGAATAATGCAATAATCAGTTTATATTATAATTATAAATAATCATTATCTTGATATTTATTATTTTCAAAATAAATCTACTTTTTAGTTTTCATTCCGTACTCATTTTAAACACATACTCTGCATAATATTCACAGAATAAAATACAAAATATATTTGTAAATTGTTTTTAAAAACACTTTTTTAATATTATTTATATTTAATATAGTGTTATATAGTATTTATATTTAATATAGTGTATAAACTTTTATATATACCAAAATGTTGGCACAGTTTCTGATTCGTCACTTAATTCATAATCGTTTTGTTATAACACACTTTTTGGTAACTCAAAAGTTTTAAGAGTTACTCAGTCAATATTTAAATTCTTTATTTTCTTTTTCTTTCAACAAAATTTTCCTATCCTATATATTTGACTGTTCTCGGACCATTCAATATGACCAAATGATTACGGTTACGATTTAGAACTTAAAATATTATTATACTAGATTTTATTACTCTATTCCTAATTAAGCAAGAATGAATACTTATGGAATCATAATAGCGTTTTTCTTTTTGGAAAATACTGAAAACAGAAGCGAAAAAAAATAATTTTTTGAAAAGTTTATTTTATCTACCTTTATAATTAGATTAAATTTAGCGTTTTTAGGCAATATCAATACGATCACAAATTTTTGAAAAACTTAATTTTAAAATCATTGTCTTAAAAAAATTTTAAAAAAGTATTTTTATCAACGAAACAGTCAAGATCATATAAAAATTGAAATATATATAATTAGATGTAGGCATTTCTTGAGCTTTTATTAACTATTTTTAAATTAAGAAAATTACTAGGCCAATCAATCTGACATTATATTAATCAGGATTTCCTTACCTAAAATAAATTACTAATAAATGCATATATATTATGAAATATTAGTATTGATATAGTGCTAATTACGCGCACCTAAAATTAATCATTTTTAGTAGCTGCAAATACTCTTAATTCCAAATGAAATATTTAGAGATCCACGGAAACTCTAAACAATTAAGTTATGTAAATAAGAATAGCCATTACCAATGACTAAATACAAATGATCATAACCGCTCGATATAACTCGCGTGAATCAACATGCATTTTTCAATGTCGTCGTGTTTTCTCCACAAAGGAGAGGCCTTTGTGAAATTACCACCCGCGTCGCGTCGCCGGTTGTATGATTTCTTTTATATTTTATTGAATTCGAGGTTCCACAGTTACGATTTTGCTGTTATTTTAATTTTCTAAATAGCAAAATTAGTTTTGTCTGTATTGATATCATTATTTATGTATATGTAATATCAAAAATTAATCTCTTTTCAACCTATTGGAGGTAAAGATTTATTTTCGTCATGGCGGTAAAGCCTACTCGCCCGCATATATAACAAAATTTAATGTAATTAAAGGACAATTAATTTTAATCTAACGCACATTGTAAAATGTATTTGAAACAGTGACTTATGCATATTAGAAAACCACTCGTCTTGAGAATTTTTATAGGAGAATTTCAATGATATTTTTAGAAACATCCACCAAATTATTTTTTTTAGAAATTTACCTAGAAACTTGAAATTTGACGAAGTAATGAAGCATATTGAGTTTCGTATATATTTTTTATTTAATTTATAGTATTTGTTGTCATCTGAAAGACTAAATTATATGGATTTAAAGTTTATTGTTTCCAAATTTCATGGAAGATAGTTTTAGGTATGGAAAATATCTTCTCACCCTTTTTTTCATCTTCGGAATGGCCGAAGTCTTTTAGGTATAATTAAAATATTTATTAATTAAAACGGCGTGTTAGATAAAAACTAACGTAATAAAAGTGAAATTTTGTTTGACAATTTGCTCGTTTGTCTTTCTCCATATTTAAATCACCTATCTGATATAACTGAAATTTTATACAGAATTACTATTTATTCTATATTAAAAGGTAAGCAATATTTAATTACGTCATCGCTTATTGAACCATGGCACACAAACTAAAAGCTAATAAAAATTGTGGCAACTCAATAAAAACGGGATGGTTGGTGTTTTTGTTTTAAAAATGTCTAAAGATAATTTATATTTATTTATATCTTAAAAATTTATCATACAACAATGATCATAATTATTTAATATTCAATGTTAATAATGTCATGTACACAAAATGTTACAAAATATAGTTCATAAATATTTAAAAATAATTGTTTGATGAAGCTTTTATTTTTAGATCAAAATTCTAATCTATGTAAAAAATTACATGCCACAAATAATGCAGCATGTCACAGATATCAAATTATTCAATCTTAATGTTAACCCGCTGATAGAAAAATAACAAAGATAGGAATATTATAAGTTGCTATTTATTGACACGTGGGTATTTAAATATATTATACAACTTAACAAAATAGAATCATACCTCAATTATAAATAATATTTTTAATTTTATCTTTAAACCTTCTTTATATTTGATGTTTTGACTCTCTATACATTTTTTTTAAAAATACAATTTTGTAAATTTGAAATAAAAAAAATTAAAAAAATTATTTTCTATTGTTTATATTTTTGAACTTTTTTGGATATTGGATCTTAACCATAAAGAACTGATACAACAGTTATCACATTTTGAGTATTACTCTTAAAATCAAATATGCATAAAAATATAAAAGAGTTATTAGGGTATATTTATATCCTATGCAATGTACCAAAATAAAAACAGTATAGTAACGTATTCTGGTAAATAACAATCCCTAATGCCTACATATATTTGCATGCATACATTTAAATCTATTCAAATACCATTTAGTTTAGTTTGTAATCTAGTTTGTAACAATCAAACACAATATGCAGAAAGTAAACATGAAAGGCACAATATGATTAGTTTACTCCTGAAAAATTACAAAAACTTGTTTGACGTGATGCTTGAGGCAAATATTTTTTTCAACTTGGTTTTGTCATTGGAACGAAGTCACCAAGGGATAAATTTAGAATCAGATTACTTCTTATTTAATGTTTTAGAAATTTTTATTATCGTTAATTATTATTATAATTACAATTTTAATGATGACAATTTTATTGAATGTTTTTTTGCTTACAAACATTTGAATACAGAAGTTTGAGATCTCATAATTTCAATAGGGATCAAATAATCTACCTTTTTTAAGGATAAGGGGCAACACGTTGTAACTTTTTCTTACCTTATCATAAACAAATTAAATTTGGTTTGTTTTGCATTTTGGCAATTTAATGATTTAATATCGTGCAATAATCATTTCAATTCTATCGACTGCTTGGAACAGACGGCAAAGATTTACAGTTTATAAGGAGCGAGATTAATTCTGATACCTAATTGTTCTTTATTATGAAAGCTGCTTATAAATTTTCATTTATCAGCCTTTCAGGTGTGAAAAGTTGGGTAAAAATTACAAGATTTCCGATTTTTGTTATACAGGTTGTCCCAAAATTCAAAGTGCTGAAGATTATAGACCAGTTTATGACAACCCTGAAAAAAAAATTTAAAAATCAAAGACTATAATAATTTTGGACAAAATGTGAAAATCCTTAAGTTATAAAACTTTTTAATGTATTATTATGACAAATTTACAAATTTTATTATTGTAATTTTTTTAGTTTGCCTGAATGAGACTACTATTAAAAAAGTTCCCAATAAAACAATAATTGTTTTAGTTTCAACCAAAAACATATTTCTGTCTTAATTTTTTTTTGAAATCGTTATAAAGTAATTTTGATACTACATGATGTAAAAAAAATGTATCTGCACTACCATGGCAAATCAATATATAAGTTGGCGCAAATAATTAAGATTTAAAAATGGTACAATACGTAGAATACGTGTTGCTTTAAAAAAACAGTTCTATTTTCTCTTAGCAAAAACCAACTTAAAATCAATAAATGTTGTCAATGAAAATGGCATTCAGGACCTGTCGGCATGTTTCATTTATAAGATTTTTGTAGTCTGGTTTTGAAAGACGTCAGAGTGAGATAAATGATCACGCCATTTAATTTGAGGTGAAAGAGAGTGATACCATTTCATTTGAGGAAGAGTGAAACAAATTGAGACGCTCTCGGAGAATAAGAGTGGAACAGATAGTGACCTCATTTTCTGCTGTTTTTGATTACTTTGCTCAGGCGGTATGACAGTTAACGGAGTCTAATCACATCATACTCAGTTACTGTATTCATGTTGCTTGGCTAACAGTAGTTTTCCACCGAATCGTCTCCTTATACTGTGTTGGACTGGATAGTTAATAATTAGCACTTGATCTTTAAAGAATGAAGTTACAGACTGATTGTTTCTTGAGAACTATCCAAATGCCGAACGTTTTCCCAATCATTGAGTATACATTAATGACCACCAAACATTATCGGAGGGTCATTTATTTTATCAACGAAGAAATTCTGGAAGACCTAAAGTGGGCCACGGTAACATTTTATCAAAATCCAAAGTGACTCGAGTACTTCAATACTTATCATTAAAGAAAACACGATAAGTCACAGATTCCACTCGTACTACATGCAACGTGTTCATAATCTGTTACTTTGTTACTACTATAACCGAATTTCTTCATTTTGCAGAGAAATGGTACAAAAAATATTGAAGATCCCCAATTCTTGGACAGAATTATATAGTCCAACGAAACAACATGCAAAACAAATGGGAACTCAAAATTGTATAATTTGCTTTCTTGGTATGACGAGAATCCACATCTTGTACAGGATAACTTGCCTAAGTATCATTTTAGAAGGATCTGAGAACTGGAATATTAAATAGTCAACTTATTGGACAATTTCAATTGCAGAAGACTTTGAATTTTAAAACTCACCTTGATTTTCTTCAAAACCATCTGCCAGATTTCTTTACTAAATGTTTGGGTAAAATTCGATAAGAAAACGAAGGTTTCACAGCTCATTAGGCTCATCCAGTATAAGAATACGTGAGTAAAGAGTGTACAGACCCATGGATTGGCCACGTATATTTAATTTGTGGTCGCCCCGTTCACCACATTTAAACACCCTGGATTTCTTTTACCGGGGTTTTCCGAAGGAGGTAGTTTACTCCAAATCTACCTCGCCGATCTACCTCGAAGAATCTCGGAAGCTGTAGAACCCTGTCTATATACGACGGTATGCCCCTTTGTTGAGAGAGTAGTTTTGAGGCCATGTCGTGCATGTGCTAATACTGGTGGCAAGCATTTGGAACATTTGGTTTAGTAGAGATAATATAATTAGGACAATATATCATTAGTTTCATTTAAATTTATTAAATTTGCCGAGAATCGTGGAACGGCGACATTACCTCTCCCACTCTTACTCTCCAATAGCGTCTTACTTTTATTCATAGACATTAACGTTGGTCTAATTCAGATTCATTCAGTTCTAATGAGATCTGAATCTTGTATGAAAAAAAAATTTAAAAAGGGTGTAGAATATTTCGTACAGTTTTGAAATACTATTTTATTGCACCAACTTTTGAAATAACTTATCATAATAGTGCCGGTATATTTTTTTTGCACGACGAAGGTTAAATTATCTGATAATAATTTTTTCTAACAATTTTAACACAACATTTCAAAAAAATGCTTTTGCATATAATGTTTTAAATTCTCGTATCAAAAAAACAAAATAACTTCAATTTTTTAATAACTATTCTTGGATATTCATAAACAGGCCCACATACCCTGCCCTTGACGTCGGTAGATATACCCTGCGCTTGACGCTGAATTGGAATACTGTATATCTTTTATTGTGATCAAATAAACCGTATTAGTTTCAAAGGGAGAATGGATAAAATTTCAACAAAGTCAAATTCTTTGGAGAAGATAATTTTAACCTTTAAAGTAAATTTATTTAGAAAAATAATTCTACCTTTGAAATATATATCTTATTTTTTAAGTCCTTATTCGATAATCAAATTTCCAGAGTCGTTCAAAAGTAAAAAAAGTACTAACATAATAAAGGTCATTAAAAGTGAATTAAGAGGAAAATGGAAGAAATTTTAAATATTTACACTTAAAATCTAAAGTGAGAAAATGATAATCTTTCTGCGTATTTCGAGAAATGAACGATTCATTATAGTATTATGCATCGTTTTCAGAACTAAACACACATAATATTCAATTCTCTTTGGAAAAGACAAATTTTTCAAGAAACTAATTTTTATTTACCTTAAAAAAATCATTGTACATCAGAAAATTAACAATTGAATACCGTAACATATGAATGGTTATCATTCAACTACACTCAAAACAATTAGGAAATATATATTTTCCGCAGCGAAACTTATTATATTACTGTAAATAAAGTGTGACTGGTAATATTTTAACATTTTGCTTTTATTAGAAGCTATGTTTTCAAAGAAATGTATTTTAAAAAGACATTCATTACAATGCGTGGTAATATTTTATCAATATTATTGCAGAAATAAATGTGTATATATGTAGTTAATCAACAATAATATATAATTAATTATCGGTAATCTATAATTTTTCGTTATAATTGAGTTAAAATTAAAAAATTAATAAACATGTCGATAAGGCTATAAATATGACAGCGTGATAACGATAAACTTGGAATTGAAACTTGTACAGATACTAATAAAATATAATATTTGTAATCGTCTTTATTTTAATATTTGTACAGTTTGTTGATACTAAAAATATGTGCTTCTTTAATAAACTGTAAAATCTAATCAATCAATTTAAAATTCTTGCTTATTGATTCATTGAGTCTTCGTCTAAAATTTGTTAAAACCTAAAATTTGTTAAAACGTAATACACCTTGTATTAGGTTTTAACAAATTTTAAGTAACGATTTTAATCTTTTAGAACGTCTCCCGACTTAATACTCGTTAACTTTTATTTATAGAGTTGATTTTAATTTCGATATAAATATCAGAAATAGAATATTTAAGTCCCTATAATACTTTTTTTATTTTCTCGCCCTCGCCAATTTGTATCTTGAAGTAGGACCAGTAACCTTTTCTAGCAACCTTTAATAAGATGTTAATATTTAACATCCCCTATTTACTATCAACCGTAGCATAATGTCATGAAAAATATACTTTTCTTTCATTTTATTATAAAATCAATTCTCAGAATCGTACGGTCCTTTTTTATGCCCAGATATCGCAAGACTCAAGCAGTTCTAAGTGCTAAGTATCTTGAACTCAGGTCGGAAGGAATACACTTAAATCTTGAATTTATCAGCTAACAGTAATTGAATAAAATTCGGCATATTATATCCATATTCACAATATCATAACAAGTGATACAGGAAGTAAATAATGTCATCGAATATCCAATAATATTAAATTGTATCTGTATTCGAATATCTTCTTTGACAACTTAAAAGTTTTATTTATAAAGCTTATTTCATAATTTCCTTCCAAATTATTTTCACGAACCTTTATCGAATTTACATTTCTCTTGGCTCATTCGTGAACAAAAATTTTAGTAGTTATATATTTACATAGCCACTGAAATTAGCAGTTTTAACGAGTTCATTATCGTTATTTTACTCATATGAGTGTTTTCAAATTAGTTAATTTTGATAGAGTCTTTCCAATTTTCAAGTATCAATCATTATACAAAAGGGATATTAATAAAATAATCGCAAAAACTGAAGCCTCAAGAAATTATCTTCAAATTAAAAAGTGAGTTATCGTAACTTGATTTTTCTGAATAAAAATATGTTAAGAAAAATTTCTTAAAAAGAAAATGTGTCCTAAGAAATTATCGTATTAAGAAATATCCTTAGTTTCATTTGTAAAATATTAAATATCTCTAATGTATAATAGAATTTAAATAACTCCATTTTTTCTGTCTCCCGGCTTTTTCCGATTCTGTATATTTGGTGAATTGCCACCTATATTAATAAATAATAAATAGAAGAAAAACTTAAAATGTTGTTTATTTTCAATCAAACCAAGTTTTTGCGACCGCGAATGAAAGCTTTTGCGAATCAACGGAGCGACTGAATAATTTAAGCTTTTACGTGAGCTTTTTAAGTCCAGTTGATGTCATTTTGTCGCAAAATTTCAATAAGTCCTCGAAGCAATAAGACGTAGCTATGAATTATTAAACAGGGAGGGTGAATTATGTTTTTATATAAAGAAATAAGTAAGTTTTGATTGACAGGTTGGAATGGTATTATTAATGTTAAATGCATTATCAATACCCTTATTACAAAACATTATCTATATTACTAAATACATTATCTATGATATTATTGAAATATTTCAAAATGAAATTTCGATTAATGTATACGATAAAGAGAGTAAATTGGACAGCCGATTAATAGAAAAATATATATGGTAGAAGAATTTTAGCGAATATTAAATTCGAGAAAAAACTTAAATATGAATATTTTTATGATTTTTTACAATTTTTCCAAAACCAAAGAATGGTTCCATAGAACTGAAAATAGAATATATTTGGCATTAAATTTGTAGAAATGCATTATTCACAATTAAATAAAACCACGTGATGTAGTAATTCTACTTTATTTAAACTCTTTATCAGAACCATGGCTTCGTTGTATTATAACATCTTCAGGCGGGTAAGATTCCGAATTAACCCACCTGAAGATGTTGCAATACAACAATCTTCAAACGAACACAAAACATGTAAAAACTAATATTTAAAACTCCTCTAATATTGGTGAAATCTTAATTTTGTGATAAATAGATTAGTAAATATTTTTACGCTGATCTTGTTTTTTATATACCCAAATTTCGACTAGGGGCAGTCTTTACCACTTCAAAAATAGGTCAAAATTAATTCATTCGTTTCTAAATTTATGTAAAACCTCAAGTTTAATAAAATTTTCAGATTGAAATTAAATACCTTCATGATACCATAAACTTCATGATCTTATCTCTGAGAAGAACAATAAAACGTGGACCAACGAAATAGCAAGCCTGCTGTGGGTTCAAATGTTCTAATATTAATACGAGATGATTTATTTATTTTATTTTTTAAGAGATGTTCTATTTATTTTATTGATACGTATGGCAGACTTATTGGTATGAGACCAATCTCTCACATCAAGTCTTAATACCAATACGGCCCCGCTCGACGAGCGGCCTTAAATCGAACTTGGGTCTCCGCGGTGCACCGCGCTGTCAAAGGCCGTAAGCGTTGTGATCAACCCAACACACCACGGCGATAATGAGGAAGGAATAAAATACAGATCAAATATCCTAGCAAGATACGTAGGCAATAAGTTTCGAACAAAAGCTTGTAATTTTTCTGAGCGTTCGGAAGGTGTTAGCATCGGATTGTGAAAATTGAAAACGGACACGCTATGCCTCAATTTTAAAGTTCCATGTGTCAAATACTAAGAATATATATGTCAACATTTCATAATTTTTTTCACCTTTATTTAACAAGACAAGAAAATTTAATCCAAAAATAAGTTTGAATAATTGAATTGCGGAAAACAAAAATAAATTTTTGTAGGTTTATGTAATACTAATATTTAAATTTTTGCATATAAAATTGTTAAAACAAGTAATCTGGCTAAAAAACTAAGAAAGACACTCAAATTTTATTAAATTCCCAATGAGTTATGTGCGGTAAATCATGATAACCAAATATGTTAATTTAAATTACATGTGTCAATAGTAACTGGAATAAAATATATGTAATAGTGTGAAATCGTGTATTATCTTTTTGAATAAAAAGATCCCATAAAAGAGTGTAAAATTCATAAAAAATATGTTTAAAGAATTTAATTTCAGACAGTATGGTGAGACTAATTGTGTGAACCGAAGTAATATTAATTGATTATGAAACCTTCATTTATCTCGGCAAGGTCGTTATTTGCCTTTAATGCGGATACACTTAGGATTTGAATAAGTAAAGAATGTGTTTTTTTCTCTGTTGGGTTATTCAAGAACTTTTTTTTAAAATACATATTTTCACATCAAATCATCTCATTTTTAAATTGAACTGTAAGGTCCTTTAAAATACTTTAATGGTTAATACGTTTTTATTTGAATATAATTTATGACTGAACATGTAGTATGACTGAATAGTATGACTGAAGACCATACAAGTCAATCTATCTCCTTGCTTTATGTGATCTATTTCTTCCTTTTTTTATTTTTTTTGGGTTAACTTCTTTATTTTTTTAAAAATAAAATGTATATAAAGACATCACATTTTGTATATAATTAACATAGCTCGAAATTAATTTTGCTACGGTATGTGCTGTTTACGTGGAAACAGGCACTACAACACATTATTAAAAAATATATAAATATGTGCTATTTATTTATCAGTAAAATATGTAGCAATGATATTGAAGTTATAAGATAATATTATATAAGTTAATTGATTCGCTTCTTAATATTCGAGAAATTTGAACCTTAAAATTGTGAGTTTAAAGTAATACTTTATTCTATCTAAATTTAAAAGCACATGCCCATGTACATTTATTTAATAATATCATTTTTAATTGTAAGATGAATAATAATTAATAATATTTTAACTTAACAAATATGCTTAAATGCCAATTACTTTAACATTACACGAATCATAACATCCATATTGAGTTGATGTGTGCAATGAACTTGAATTACCATTGAAAACTTTTTCAAATATACGTAAATTTTTTTTCAACAGCGCGTCGCTAGCAAAACTAAGGGCATAATATATGACAAGAAAAAATGTCCTTTTTCATTATTTGTTTTATATAATAATAGAATAATATAAAGACATGACATATATAAGTTTTATTATTAAAATAAAAAAATCCGTTTTGTTGTCGGAACTTTTCTCGAAAAAGTTGCTACGAGTATCTTTAGATACACAGAAATGTATATTTATCGATTTGTCTCTACCCTATATACCTTATGAACAACCATATATATGATTAGTTGAAATTTTGATAACAGCAAGCATGTTGAATTATTGGTAAAACCAACAAGATTAACAAATAATGTCGATAAGAATGGGAAACATTAAAATAGTTGTGTTATACTCGTAAGCTCCAACAACAATATATAAAACGCATCATGACCGCTTAAGTCATAATAAAAGATTCACTATTTTTGTTTCTTCTTCCAACTGCAGCACATACTTCCTGATATTATCATAGTTTTTCTATTTCATTTGATGATGTGACTTTATGAATTTAGAAAATAAATATTTTAATTTTTAAATATGTTATCATGATAATTCTTGTTATATCAAACTCAAGTGAGTTAAATAGTTTTAATGATATTATATACGAACTTTCATTTAGATTCTAGTAAGTTAAAAATATACTTATTGAAGATAATTTGATAAATTTAGTTAAAAAGTTAACTTATTAATTTGTGATTAGCGATGGATCTTTAAAGGTATCCCAAGATCTCGCCAATATGAGTCTAAATTGCTTTATTTTATGAAGTATTCCTGAAGAAACTAAAGCTTTAAATAAATAACGATAAATTAAGTAATTTTTAAACAAATTTTAGAGTTTTCATAGTTTTCTGTAGAAAAGGTTCTCTTTCAAATATAATTATTTTAATCATTTGTAAAGAATAACCGTTCACACATGCAATTAATGTTGTAATAATGAATTACTTTATATTTCGATGTCATTTAATTTTAGTTTACTTTTAATATGCGTACGTTTCACAAGATTTTCATCATTTTTAAGAGATTCCGTTTTACCTTTTGAAAATCCTTAAAAAAAGCAATTTTACGGTCGCATGTTTGTCTGCACAATCGTTTTTCCCAAGAAGTTGGACTTTGGCACAGTAATAGTGCAAAGTAATATTACAGAAATTGAGTGTTTTTTTTTAAATTTCCTGCGCTGTTTATAATAATATATATCATTTGAAGAATTATTTTTAAGGATCCCAAAATAATATTTTAGTTTTGTATCATTCAAGTATTCCATTATCTCCGAAATACATATAATTTACTTCAAAATAAACCTGTCATTCTGTTTCGATGTTAATTACATAAATAATTTTTTCACCAAGTAAATTCTAATATTTGGTTGATAAATTAATAATTATATCGCGATATTTTTATTAGCCCAGAAATGAGTTAGAACGATACTTTGTAGAAATCTACTTCCTCTAATCACAATAAACTATAAGTCTACCAGACAACTGAAAACGCTTTTAAGGAAGAAAGTGATAACAATTGAATTTCTGAGGAAATATCGAATAACATTTTGAAATTGATCACTTAGATTTGTTTTTCGCTGTTCTTGAAAAATAGACATAAAGGATAATTTTAAAAGTCTCTCGTCGTCCGCTGAAAAAACCTCCACTGAAAAATCTCTCGTCGTAGAATTATTTTATTATTGAAAAATTAACAAATATTTAAACCGCCGATTGCGGTTAAAATATTTCTTAAATTACGTATGTACGGGCTGAGTCGTAGATAAAATTCCTAAAATATTTTTGAAATATAAAATCTAAAACATCTAAATTCAGTCCCTTTTAAACGTATATTACTTAGACCATTGAGATTTATAACATAACACACTGTTCTCATAAAACAAAATTAATTTATATTCTTGGAAAGTTATGGTAAAATTTCACTTTTTTTGCACTTAGTTAATCATTAAAAGTATGCTTTAACAAAGCTTTACATATGGATATATGTATTATGTACTGCCTATAAATATAATACCTTCAGTAACGGGTTGTAGAAAAAAACCAGCAACCCACATTAGTTCAGACACACCGTCAACGTCACTTCACGACAGCGAATATGAAATTATTTGTAATTTTGATCTAATGGTATAATAATTTGAACTCACATCATGATAGCGTGGGCTTAAACACTACTTCGATGAAAAATAGCGAATTATTTATTTTGACATATTTTATAAATAATAAATATATATTGCGAAAAATATTATAAATGTGGATCAAAATAATTTTCATCCATATCTTCATATATTCCATATCTTTCTCTCTCTCTACTTCACCCACCTCTTTCTCTCTCTCTCTCTCTCTTTTACCTTCAACCCCTCTCTCTCTTTCTCCCTCTTTCTCTCTCCCTATTAGAAAACCTTTCAATACCAAAATATATTATTGCTTATTTTCGAGAAATATATTATTCATTAATTTCACTTTCTTACTCCTGTTATCTTAAACTCCTAATGGGCTTTACATATTTGTGGGTTATTTCGACACCGTAGAGATGCGTCGAGTGAGTGACGAATTCACGGAAGTTCAATATAGAAGAATTCCCGGATTTATTTTATCTATGTACTGAAAAAAATGAATCAGTCTTTATCATAAAAACTGATCGGTCATGACTAATGCAAGCCTGATATACTTTTACTCAAATCCCTATTTCGTCAACTAGGAACAAATGGACAGAACTAAAATTATTGTTTTCAGTCAGTAGTTAAAATAATAATTGCAATGTTTTAAAATAAATTAATACTAGATTTTAAAAGAACTAAAATCTTAAGTTACTTCAGATAGGAACTTAATAAATTTAATATACTGGATGCCAATATTATGTAATATTTTATTCAATATAGAACATATTTACAGTTCCAAAGTAATTGTTGAATCCGTGTCTTCTCAATAATTATTTGAGTATTTTTTGAATCTCATTGGACTAAAGGTTATATCTTCCATCGAGTAGTATGTCTAATTTTTGCACATGAATTTTTAACCACAATATGTGAAAAACGACAGGACTGCGCAATCATGTTAATTTATACGGCGGCAATAAAACTATAAAAATTGAATAAAGAAAAAATTTCAATAGCTTATTTTAGTTTATCGTTTCTTTGTGTGGATATTCAATATTTTCATATATGTTTAATAGTTTATTTATCTAAATATTTCCCATAGTTTGACATATCTTATGTTTACTTTAAATTATGTACTGCAACTCTATTAATCTGTCATAAGTTATCACTTGCTAAATAAAAAGCAACATTTAAAAACCAAAGTTAAAGGAAACTTACAAATAATTTCTAACATTTCTTTATTAAAAATTTGTATTAAATATTATACATAATTCTTTGTCGGTCTCTTTTCTAGTTACTATCTATTCCTATCTTAATTGGAATTTAAGTTTCACTAATTTAAAAATAATATTTTTTTTTAAATACCTTACTAGGTCGAAGTTGCAACACAAGTTTTAAAAATAATAATTTATTTTAAATCTGTAGGTAAATAATTGAGTCGTATAGATCAAAAAGGAAAATATTTTTGAGAAAACTGCCTATTTTTAAGTACATTGTAATACAGTGTTTAGTTTCAAAGATAATTCCGTTAAATATATTATTATTTTTACTAATAATACTGTGCAAAGATAAAATTTGATCATTTAGAAAATATTTACATGTTGTTTACCGTAACATTAGTGTAATCCAGTGAAAATACAACATAAAACATATTGCTAAAAATGTGTAGAAATATGTCCTTTTAACCCGTTTCCATAAATTTAATTTATTGTCTTTTCTCCTGTCCCCATAAGTGATACCATAAATTTCCATTTTAATATATTTATTTACAATCCATGTGCACTTTTAAAACTAAATAATATAAATATTTACATCAAAACGATTACATACACATTGAAAAATAAAATTAAGAAATCGTTTAAATAAGAAATCTCTCCAACAATGCGATCGATATTAAATTCTGAATACATCTTAAAAAATTCAAAGTTGATAACTATACTCGAACATGATTCTGTTTCTAAAGGTATTAATACTGATCATTAATAAATCCGAATAAACCTTAGGGAAAAACTCATTCCACACAATCAACAAAATTCTTCAGGATTTGTTATCATATCTTACAATTAAGTCGATGAATCTGTATTCTATTGGATCTCTCCATATCCTTCACCTTTTGTGTGAATGTCCCATGGGCTTTTCGATGCTCCCTGTACCTGATATCACCTGTAACTGATATCACCCATATTTAGAAATGACCTTAAATTGCTGTTTAAAAAGATGGTTTACTATAAAGTTTTATTCTGATCTTTTAATCTATCGAGATCAAGAATCTAATACGTGTTCTATATTAAATGAAAAAAATGTCATCTAACATATGAGCATTGTTTTAATTAAACATGACATGAATATTTGAACATAATTATTTTACACGTCTTTTTAGGGTTTCGTAGTAAAAAGCAGAAAAATTTACGTGTTACGAGAGTCCGTCCATGCTTCTGTCATAAGTGGGTAATTTTCCATCCGTGTACATGGGTAGATCGAATACGCTACGTTCAATTGTACAATAAATTTTAAGCTAAGTACTTTTGTTTTACTAAGTCTTTGGATTTAAATTTCTTTTTTTTTTAATTGCTTTAATTTTAAATTTCATAAGCTATGAGTTTAGTGTTGTCCGGAAATATGAAAAAATTGCAAACTACCATTAAAGGATCTGATTTAATGCAACAGTTGGAATAATAATGCCCCAAACAAAATTGTGTTGTTAACACAGTAATTAAAAATAACACATTAATTACACAAAAAACCTTTCTTATAAAATGACTATTTCAAATTTAAACAAGGGATTAAAGCATAATCACCTAACCGAGTAGATAACTGATAATTGTTATTTTTTCAATTAACCTAATATATCACAAAGAACAAAACAATTATTTATTTATCAATAGGTTAATTAGCGTGTTGGTGTCGGTTAGTTTAGGGAGTATAACTCAATTTTTATTTTACAATATATTATATTAACTAATGATTATTTAGAGCGGTGATAGCAATTATAAGGATATATCCAGTAAGGAAGGTTCATCTCAACCCCATATATGTTAAACGTAAAATTCTCAATTTGGTCATGAGGAAACTAACACATAATGCCTAAGAAAGTTCCAAAAATCGTGAGTTAATTAAGACTTTAAGTAGGAAACTTGTTAAATCGTTCACGGCATATTTGTATTGATGACGATTGACTAAGGTAGGTGTGTATTGATTGCGGTGAAATGATGACTAATTATATTAAGCGAATTATAGAGGAGTAAACCCGAGAATTTTAAAGTTCAGTTTCTGCAACATCATTATATACATTTTTATTGTAATAATGTTTTAGTTTTTTAATGCTTAATCCAATGTGGAGCATAAAATCAGGTTGACATATATTTCATACATTTAATGGCAATTTGACATAGTAAAAACCATTCTGCAGTAAAAATGATTATCCGCCTAAATGATAAATATTGTGATTCTGATATTTAACAAAGGGCATGGTAACAAAAATATGAACTGTATCCAAAAAGAACTCTATATACACATAAACACATTATACCTTTATAGAATAAGTTGTTTCCGTAAGTTTAGAGACGAAATGTCGATATTTTATACTTTACCTAAATATGCGATGATATGATAACTCATGTAGGCAAATGGGGGAAAGAATTCAATTGCAAACGGAATTCATCGAAATAATTTTGAACTCTTTATTACTGATTTTAAAATTTGATTTCTAATCAAATTTAAATCATTTAAAAAATGAACTGATTTATTAAGAAATTCCTTTCGATGTATACCACTATTGATTTATTTTAGTTTTGAAACAATTCTATTAAAATAATAATTTTACATTAGACATCGTACTATTTTACACAATCAAGTTTAATAAAAAAAGGAAATATATATATATATATATATATATATATATATATATATATATATGTATATATATATATATATGTATATATATATATATATATAAACATATATATATATATATATATATATATATAGCACATTGTAAATCAAGAAATAGCTATTTTTGATTTTGCTCGGACAATTAAAAAATTAATGCGAATCCAAATCATTATTTTCCCCTGTCACATCACAAAATTATGCCATAAGCCTTTCTCAACAAGGTGACGTCTGGTAATATACTCGCAAATATTTAATCATGTTCGGTTCAGTGGTTTCAAATAAAAGTAAGAATACAACTATAAGTAAATGCACGACTAAAGACGGAAAAATCGTTGGCTGCCAGTCGATTAATTAGCCAACTAGCTTTCGATCAAAGTTCTTTGTATTCTCTATTTTATTAGCGCTCAGTCAGTTACACCGCCAGTTGGGTGCATTCCGTGTTTGCTTCAAATGTTACACAATGTTAACATGACAGGATGACACAAAGGCTGCTAAAGAAGCTTCGTTTGAAAAAAAAATTCCAGTAATAAAAAACACACCAATAATATTAAAAAAAAACATGTCATGCAAAAATATAATAAACATAACAATTATTCGTTAACATTATTCAAGCAATACACCAATATCAAAATTATATAAATGAGACTATTTCGGGGAACTCTACTGTTAAAAATAATACAAATATTTTGGTTTTCGTTCTTGTGAAGCTGGCCTTTTGTAAGTTGACACACAAATGAAAAATAGGGTATACAATCTAATTTTTTTTAACTTCATTCATGTACCTAAAACCTGAATAAATATAAAAGTGTATCTGACTTCATTGAACTAAAAAAAGTTTAAAACAAATTTGAAACGGAAATATTCCAAAAAGTCTTATTTCTTTATGGATTCTGAAGACAAAAATAAATAAATATATGGCTCTAACGATAATTTTTTTAATCAATTTATTTAAAATTAATAAGATGGACTCGTGTTACGCTAGCAGCATAGTCTGGTGACTGACATTAATAGAATTTTTAAATAAATACGTACAATGTGTATTATGAAATAATAAACTGGTATTTGACGATATCTACAGTTCAAAGAACTCCTAGTGTTCCAATGTTGGTCGATTGTGCTAAGAAGTAATTAAAAACATGAAATGAATAGATTATTTTACGATAAATATTACAACATTATATAAATGAAGGAATATACAAACAAAGAAAAGAAAAAAATATATAGTTGCGTTAAAATGGAGAATTACAATTTACCTGAATATATTTACTGTGTGTCATCATCAAAATCAAACTTTGTCATGTCTGCCTGAAAGTCTTTTAAACAAAAAAACTAAGACATGTTGCTTTACACCTATCTTTTGCTCGACATAAAGATTACATGGCATGATATTTACAACTTTAGCATAAGTTGTTTCGCTTCCTAAATATCAACTTTATCGCAACAAACCACACGACGCCACGCCGAATGTTTCCTCAATTGTGTACGTCTAATCGAGGGAGAGATTTAACCAGTGTATGATAAACAAATGTAGATAAGAGGGTAATTTCGTAGGTACGTACGCCTATGTGTAATATTCTTACAGAGTGTACTTTTGGTCAATTAACACCACCATAAAATATTAAATTTGCCCTTCTTCCACAAAATAAATTGCACGGATTTATTTAATGACGAAATAATGTCTTGTTCCAATGCAAAGCTAAGGTATTGTGAATGTGTAACGAATGCTTAAACTTTTGCAGTACATAAAATTTAGTTATTCTCCAAAAGTATAGCAATGATTCTAAACATAGTTTTTGGTGAGTTAACTATCTTTTTCGCCTGTCAAATAAGCTCTAGGCAATATATTGACAGAAAATTAATGTTAATCTATATATTAATACGAGATTAGAAAACTTTGTGACCTTTTTATTGTGCAAACGAAATATTCCGCTTACTAATATATTCTGTTATTTATGCATTTGCGATGACTCAAGGATAAACTTTAATAAGTCTGAAACATTCGAAAAAATTGGTATTTTATACTTTTTACACATGGCCGATTATACCTCGCAACAAGTAGAGTTCGATTATTCGATAGTTTGAGATTTTATATCTTCGAATATAACGGTCAAGGTCATTTAGCAAACGATGAAAAGAAAAACATCGTTTACACAGAAGCTCTTAATGTCTGAAAGTTTAAATTCTGAAAATTATTATTGCTTTTCAAATATGACTTAGCCAAGCTAAATTTCATTTATACTTTCCTTTCGTATTTTTGAAATAACTGAAAAATTAATGCAGAGAAGAAAAATTATACAATGTTTATAGCAGATTATCTCCAAAATGTTTTCAAATTTTATATCTTAAAAAAAATCTAATTTAGTCCATTGGAATAGAAAGTAAAGTGAAATCTAATTTTTACCAGCATTTATTTCATTCAATAACAACATGGTAAAATGAAAACTGACAAAGAATTGTATCAAAATATAAATGCGAATATGACCTGTAAGTTATTTTTCAACGGTTACTAACGTTAAATTTTAAATTTCATACATATTGCAGGGAATTAAGGCAAACAAAACACGCTAACGACGTAATAGTAGACGCTTGCATCTGACGTAATAAAACAAAATTAATAAAAAATATGTGCAATGATTATAGAGTTATAACTCTTTGACAAAAGAAAAAAATGTAAAATGATGTAAATATAACATTCAAGGCCACAAATAAAATAGAATTACGAAGTAACCATATTCTCATACAATTTTTAATGACAGTTAACCAAATTATAACTCACTAACAGGTTTTAATAATGAGAAAGTTAGAATGAATGAAACTATATTTCCTCACAGAGTTTCCAGGTAAGAGAAATATGATTTATTTCGAAATCTAAACACGATCTCTCCTGTCATACTTTTCTCGAAAGACGTGAAAAACGTTTTGCCTCTGCTTGTAAAAATTAAATTTATCATTTAAAAATGTTGACCCGCCCCCGCCAGATCAAAGAATTCACTCCAGTAGAGAGCCGCCGTACTAATAGATTATGATGTTATATATATGCGTACTCAAATCAATTCATCATCCATATACGTACACACGTAAATGGTTAGTGAAAAACTATTTTTTACAATGCCTTTCAAGTTTAATCGCTTGAAAATGAACCATTGAATTTCAATATTCATTAATTATAGTAAATATCCCACTTATATTAAATTCAAACGTCTATAATAGCGCTATCATATAAAGATATATGTAAAGAAGTGTGCAGAGGTCGTGCAAAGACTTATCTGAACCAAATGTTGATTATAGCGTTTATCGAATTTTCTCCAAGAATTTCTTTATCGGATAAAATTTACCTTTATTGAAATTCCCCGCAAAACTTTCCTGCGCGCAGATAGGTATCGTGCAATAAAGATCTTATTTACACTGAAGAGAATTAAAATGTATATTTGTAATATCCACCAGTTAACTGACGACCAAAGTAGCTTGTCGTCTCACTTTAAAACTTTGAGTGGTAAGTACACTTGATGAATAATTTAAATGTGTACTTTG
Source organism: Druceiella hillmani (assembly GCA_039881145.1). NCBI lineage: Eukaryota > Metazoa > Arthropoda > Insecta > Lepidoptera > Hepialidae > Druceiella > Druceiella hillmani. Next base: position 5,963,369 of record JAYKKI010000075.1, on the reverse strand, counting down.
ATTCGCAAATATTTTGTATGTTTATCTGTTTTACTAAATTTTCTGAAGCTTTTTTTTAATACCTTTTATTCGATCCAAAATTGGATAAAAAAAATTTGTTTTATAAACCATAAATATTTCAATCCTAAATTTTAAAGATCAGAAAAAAGGCAGTTAATTTGTATAAACAATTTCGAGAGATGTATATAAAACTGAAGATTATCACTTCTTGCGTATTCTAACATAAATGAGACGAAAAGCAATCATTGTACAATTGACCGGTTTTTTAAGTTACTTGCACTGAAAAATTTTAAGATAAATGCTGCATTTTCGTAATCTCCCAATTATAATACATCTTTGAAACTAAATATTTGTTAAAAACTAAAAATACTAAATTGAACCTAAATTTTTTTTTAATAACTATTGACTAAATTGCATGTAGGCAATTAAAGAAAATTACAAAGAATTAATTTTTTAAATTTTGTACATCTCGGTATAATACTACGGAATCTTTGAAGCTGTGACAGGCAGACACACTGATGTAAAAAAATTATAACGACGTCTTGTCGTATTACGGAATACTGAAAAGGTAAGAAGAAACCATTGTCGAAGGTACTTAAAAATAAAAAGAAAAGCCAGTGACCTTGTAAGTAACACCGTTGAAGATAATCTGCAGGCAAACATCTATTACTTGTATATATTTAAAGAAAGGAATACAAAATGTTGGTATGTAATAAAGGTACAGAATAATTATTCTGATATAGTTTACTTTTAATAATTTCTGAAAAATCATTTTAAATGAAATTCAGAGTTTTCAGCCCAACGTAACGTGTCTATTAATGATATTTACTTTACCCGACCCAATAGTAAGATGTCGGCTTATTTGCAATAAGAGTTTGTAAGCAGAAGATGAGGAAAGCGAAAGGCCTCTCAATGTTTGATTTATGAAAGCACCCTCGACGATGCTCATTTATGTTTTTTGCATAGCTCAACCACCTTAAGAGCTTCATTGCATACTCGACATTCTCTTTGATTTTATTGCCAAACCTAAATGAATTGTGAAGAGATAATTTAGCTTTAATATTGATATCATTTTATACATAGAAGAATGTTTCTTTTCCGCTGTTACGTTAGTGTTTATATTGCATATCCGTTATGGTCTGTTAATTTACACATTACAAAAGACTTGGCAAAATAATTTTGAACTTGTTTTACTAAATTCAGGTAGGTTTTTTGATAACTTTAATATGGAAATATAAAATCAATAAATCAATCATGTGCACCCCAGCTATTGTTTATACCTTCATTTAGATTTTAATTTTATAAAATATTTTTAAAGTCTGCCAAGAGGGGAATAACATGAAACCTCAATTTAAAAACCGGATAAGAAGACATTTTTAAACATTTACTCATTTTCGAAGCATACAAAGTTTCATCAAAACATTAAATTTAGTGACAAGTCATAAGCAATTGGTTACTCAACTAATTTGTTTCAGCGTGAATTTTAAGTAGATTGTCAATATGACAATCTACTGTAGATAATTCATAGTAAAATACTATCTGTAGGCAATTCATCGTAAAATAAGAAAATATATAAACAAAAATTATGCAAATTTTTACCTGCTGTTTAGCTTTTAGCGTCGTCAACAAGAACGTTAAATGTGTTATTAAACTAATAAAATTGGAGCGAGTAGAAACTGGAAACTAATACTTAATATACGTCAATCAAGTACTCATTTTTGAGACAGATAAACACAGTTACATGTATTTTTGTGAATAGTAAAATTTCAACATTTTCAGCTAACCCAATACGTTGTAATTGTGTATTGCGTGTAATTTATTACCATTTTACCCAAAATTTTTAAATTATAAAAAATATTCCTTTTGTGTTCCTTAAGGTAGAGACGATTTCACTTATTTTTTTGATTTTCTTAATAGGTAATTATATTAATAAATTGTACTAGTTTTAAACACATATTTCCTGTATCTATATTTTCCACATTTTCATATTTCACTCAATTGTCAAATAAGAAAACTAAATTTCGACGTTTTATGTATTACATCAAGAATTAAGTGAATACGATTTAACTAATAAACATTAATAAAATGTAAAATACAATAATATACGATTTATGAATATACTTAATGTTCTGTGAAAAGTTTTGGGTTACGTACGTAAAATTTAATTAATAAGTCATTCAGATTATAGCGCATATAAATATGACTGCAGAATATGAAAAGGGGATTCTTTGAATTACGAAATTACACATCATATAAATTACTAAACGTGCATATATCCAAACATGTTAATACTATGAATACACTACAAACTAACAAACTGCTTCTACATAAAGTGGAAAAGAAGAAAATACCAGAAAACCTAATTATTTTCTTTGATATTACATCGATCGTTATGACAGGCATATAGGCCATTAAGACCGAGCCGATAACAATACGATTTAGCAGGTAAAAGGTAATTCATCACGATCGTACTTCCGCATATCGCCTTTATCTACATAATTTTTAAATTACAATTTTGCTCTCGTATATTTTCATTTCGAATTTACCGATCAAGAACCGTCTATTGACAAGTGAACGATTGAATGACTTGACTGCTTGGCAGATGGCTGCTGGTGAACGTACAATAAACTAATAAAATGAAATCGGGGTCAACAATGAACTAGATTTCTTAGTTACTTTGCTTGAACCTTCTTTTGACCTGGGTCAAGCAAGCTTATGATTATTTACCGGGTACCAAAATATCAAACAACAGTAATGACACAACAACGTAAAAATAATAAAGCAAATAAGAACATAACTGAATAAATTCTTTTTAACCCTGTGCGGTTCTACGTAAACTCCTTCCTGAAATTAGGTATTCATGTGGAAATTACATAAACGAGTGAAGAAAACCGCTTTGAAACATGACGCTGTGAGATAATGAGGTCATCTCGGTATAGACGGAAGAATTCCATTGTAACGGAGCTTTTTATTTGTTTTAGATGAATAAAGCCGCTTGGAATATTATTTTCGAGCCTTTCGTGCAATGTAAACGAAAAAGCTGTTCACGGTGTAATTCAATAATTTCGTTTGATGTAATATTAAAGTGAATGCAAAAGAGGCGTGGGGTATTTATTTAATATTAATAAGAAGATCATAAATCGTTGAGATTATTGAATAAATGAAATAGAAAAATTATATTTTCATGTTTTTGAAACTAAATTTGTTTAGTTAATAATTATAATTGTTAGTTAATTGGATATCGCACAAATCGAATAATTGATTTGCTGTAATGACTTAAGTGTCTAATATTTTTCATGAAAGTTATTAAACGATAAATGAAATAAAGTATTCAACAAGTTCTTATCAATCAGCAAAATCACATTTTTTAAGAGTTGAAGATAAAATAATAAATATACCATTTGTTGTCAGAAAGTTTTGAAATATAGCTATTTTTCATTTATTATATGCCAATGCCGCTGAGGATTTGAAAATTGTTTAATTACATTATTTTCTAGTATTGCCTATTATACGCTGATTTACTTCCGTACACCGAATTTAAATGTTATATTAATAAAAACAATATTTATAGGATATATATTTTATAACTCTAAGTGATTCTATTCTTTTTAATACTAAGTATAGGAAGTTAAATTAAGTTCAATTCAAATCGTTTATTTTGAATGCACTATTTAAGATACTATACAAGATACAGATAGATACTATACAATGATATTTGTATGACAACGTGCTTTGAAAATCTTTTGTTATCAATTATAGGCCTATTACTATAATGATTTCATATCTCTTCCATGTAGTGCACTTCTGTTTGTACATATATTTTTGCAAATATAAGTTGATATTAAAATGTAAGTGTCAACATTAGTAGTGTTATGAATTTGCTAAATATTTATATGATGAGTAGTAGAATAAGCCCTTCCATGAAACACATATCGCTTTAAAACCTATAACCGGATATCGTGTAAAATTGCTGATGAATTAATTTTTGTTTCCTATTTTAAAGTTCCATTCAAAATTTCATCACTTTCGATTTTTTCATAAATATTTTAAATAAAACGTTATAATCGTTTGCCCAATTTTAGTTCTCGTGGATTTGTCAATTCAAGTATTAGAGATTGTGGAGAATTTAAAAGCTCTAATGTTCTTATGGTATTCGTCCAAGATACGAAGTGCAGAAACTTCAATGGATGTTGGTCTTGGATGAGATGTTTCCTAATAAATACAATACACAATAAAAAAAACATTTTATTCGCACGATTCGCATCCAAAATATTTTTATCTGTGAAAAAGAATAATATATTTTGTCGTCATATACATTCTGTCATCAGTAAATTTAATATAAATTATGTTTGATTCCAATACAATATAATACAAACTAAAACCTTCATTAAGAGCGTTAAGTGTTTGGGTTTGAGTTAAGATATTTGGTAGTTGGAATGGTAGGTGTTGCTGAACGTTTCGTGCTCGACCGCTGTTTAATTATTTAACAATGTTAACCCAGTTAACCTTAATGTTGTTCCATTACCTGAGTGCAAGCGTAAGTTTATTAGACGCAGTGTGATTAAATTTTACATATTGAAGCTAAATCTTAGCTTTAGGTTAGGGTTCCTACTTACTTAGATCCTTTCAGTACGACGCAGGTTCATTTAAGTTTTTATTCCAATCATTGCAATAATAACTTTAAATAGAAATAATTTGCAGTGTATTGTAAATTAGAACAGGATACTAATTTTTTAGGAGACCATTTGGAATATAGTTAACTTCTATATCACCAGTAAAAGTTTAATTCAAGGCATTATGAGCGTATAATGGTAGTGGTATATATAGAAATAACGATAAAACGATGTTCGAAATACAACTCATTTGTAACAAACTTTGTCATCAGTGCTACCCCGGCTTTACTTTTTATTGTCAACAATGAGTTCTACCTACATCCATTTTTTAAATGTGTATGTTTATAACAAGGTCGATTTAACATTTGTGGACACTGGAATTACATTTACCATAAAAATGTCTTGAACCAAAATCTAGACAAAGTACGTGCATACTACAAAATAAATAATAAAGACCAAAATACATTTGAATTCAAGTTGCGATTAGTTTATTCTATTGAAGCGCATTTTTATTTACTTTTTTTTCTTCACTTTAAGGTGGGTACTAATTTAAACTCATTTCATAATCTTGCAACGCTATTTTTATGAGAGAATAATTCGAAGAATAGATGTTTTTTGGCCCGTTTCTGTGTCCGAATATAACTGAGAGTGGAAAGTTCAAACTGAGGTCATAGAATCCAGTAATAGCTAAGCAAAGGCACTCCCTCTTTGCTAAATGCATTTGTGTAATTAGAGATATTAGGAACGTATTTATTTAAAGACTTACTTATCCACATATAATTACATGATGACTTACTTTCATCATTTATCTTAAACCATTTCCCAGCTCAATTCATTGAGATTATTGTCTCATCATGAGGTAATATGCAGACCCAAGTTACGTCAAATATTTTTAGTTACACAAACGGTCGATTTCTATGGTCTTTCTTTATATTCGGATTATTTAATTGAAGTATTCCATGATAGTATTAATATAAATTTACTGAATCTCTTCAAACTTTCATTAATTATGCTTAAACCTTCCATCACTTTATTATAATCATATTGGAGGAAATTTGTCTTACATATAAATTTTGCGGATATATGTTGATTATTATCGGCAAATTATTACATTTAAGGGCAAAATATACTTTTGTTTTAATTTATTTAGTCATGAGGAATACAAAGTGCTGACATTATTTTCAAAGGTTGATAGCTTAACTTCAATTTAAGAAGGCTTGAAGTTAGATCTTGAACAATGATTATTATAAGCTCAA